>JAPPVO010000007.1:115966746-116005566 GCA_030407325.1 Camellia japonica
CAAATAGATGGCCGACCAGCCAGTAAAGGTAGCCGACCGACCATTTTTGCTAGCCGACGACCTTCCGGAGTATTCTACAGATTGACTGGATGCTAGCTGTGCCAGCTGGGATGCACAGACCCGACCCCCCATACACATGTGTGGCCATTTTGGCCTTTGCACCCCTTTTGGTCCAACCTTTTGCACCCTTTTGATCAAGCTTCTTGAGGAAGCTTTGACAAAGGGTCAAGCTTCCTCAAGAAGCTTGCACCCTTAGCTTAGCTTCTCTTAGAAGCTTGACTCTTTTGACCCTTTTGTTTAGCTTCTCTTAGAAGCTTCAAGCCATTATCTTGTCTATATAATGAGTCCCTCCTCTTCCATTGTTTTGGTTCAGCAAAATCAGACCTAATACATACATATAACATATATATCATCCTCTCTCTCTATATCTCCCTCTCTCTCATCCTTTGTGTGTGTTGGGAGGCCTAAAAAGTGTGTTTTTGCCTTAGTTTTGCACTAAGGCACACACCATTACACCATACTTCGACCTTGAGGGGCTTGGAGGGCTTGATCTTGAGTTTTTGGACTGGTTTTGATCACAAGAAGGTGGCTGGAGTGGCTGTTCTTCAAAGTGTTCTTCAAGTGTGAGTTAGTTACTTTATATTCCCCAATCTTGCACTAGCTTTTAGCCTATCTTGTAGTCTGTTTTGAGGCATGATATAAACTGTGAGTAGGCTTATTTTGAGCCCTTATTCAACATTGAAGAAGGGCTCAACCTTGTTTGGAACCTCCATGTATGACTTGCTTCATTACCCCTCTTTGGTCCCCATTTTTGCATGTTTGTTTAGCTTATCTTTCTTCTTTTTTTTCGGCCATTATCAGAACTGAGAGTGGCCATATTTTGACCCCCTTGTCATGTTTCATTAAGGGTCTTTGGCTGTTTGATGAATGTTTTGTATACTTCATGTTATAGCCTTTGTTGGCCTATTTCTTGCATAGCATCTTTGGCATATTTGTATACTGATTTGGGGGTTGTCATCTACTGAAAGTAGTCATATTTTGGTCCCTCTTCAGTGTTGTAGAAGGGTCTTTTTCTGTTTGGGCTTTGCATCTTACACTTGCTTTGTAATGCTCTACTTTGTCTAGAAATGTGTCATGGGTTTAGCCTTGTATATCCTCATGTTTTGACTTGACTTATTGAAGCTTTTGGCCATTATTTGTCTTGTTTTAGGTCTGTTGGCCACTGGTTTTACCATTTTTGGCATGCTTAATGTAGTTGCTTTGCATTGTTGCTTGTAAGCCTTGAGGATGTGATCCATGTATATGCGTTGGATAGGTTATTTAGATGATTTGGAATCGTTTAATATGTTATTTCAGTCCCTATACCAGGTTTATATGTCTCCATTTGTCATGCCTTTCATGCTTTGAAGTATTGGTCTCTTATGCTTTAAAAAGGGTGTTGTGCATGCTTGCATGTTTAGAGCATTTTGGGGCTGTCATACCAAGGTTTTGGGGTGTATTTATGCATGATGGAACTCTGTTTTTGCTTACATAATTCATGTCATGAGTGGTCTTGGTAATGGTGGAGGAGTGTTCCCTTTTGGTGCCCTAGACTTGGCCCCATTTGGTTTGCATATTGGCATGTACATTGGTTACAATCTTGGGTGTTTTGCCACTGTTTTGGGTTGGTTTGAGGGCTTCCCCATTGTAGTTAAATCCACCATTGCATGCTTGCCTCATGTTTGTTGCTTAATTGATTCATTAAGTATTGCTACATGTTAGTCCTATCGCCTAAATTGCCCATGTTTGCATTGCATTTGCACCTTGCATGTTGCATTACATTTGGCATGTTGGCACTTTAGTATTATGTTGCATCATGGAGCCATGTTTGCATAACATGCATTGCATTACTTGGTTTGGGGTGTCAAACCAAGTGTAAGGGTTGAGATGAGTTCATACTACAAGTGATGCAACTTGTCTCAACTCATGGTCACTAAGGCCCTTGATCTTGACATGATAGGGACTTAGTTCTCATTTGTGTGTTGCATGCATATTGACATTGAAATGCAATCTTGGTTCCTTAGGCTATCATGCACCAACATGCATGATTGATGGCCTAAGAGCCAAGGGTCATGCTCCCTTGAGTCCCAAACATGATAGGGAAGCATTGGCCATGCTTACATATGCCTAAAAATCCATGTCATGCACTGTCTGTCTGCTGTTGCTGTCAAACTGTCTCCTGCAGGAATTTTGTGCCGACCGGCATTATATAGTGCCGACCGGCACTATATGGGTGGCCGATAACATCATTGACAGCCGGTGGCTATTGTACGCGGCCGGTGGCCATCCCTCCCAGCCGATGATGTTCTGCAATGCTCATAGAAGGTTCTCTGGAACTTTGACAGTTTTAAGAGAAGGGAAGGCAGTAAAACAGAGGCAGCAGCGTCATGATGTGGGTTTCCGGGCGAGTCGGATTCGAGCATGCATCATTCGCGCATCCCGAGGCAGGGCTGAGGCCCCTCTCTTTTTTTTGTTATATACTGAATTTAATTTGATAATTAGAAATTTCTGTAATAATCAATTTATTCTGTATTTGGACTGTACTATTTGGGACTGTATATTCTTTTGGTCCCTCCGAGCGAGGGCATAATGGTAATAAGTGTGGGTGAGTGGTTTGTATGTCTTCCAACCCCCACTTCTTTCTCCCTTTTATTTACCTGCTTATGATGGTAGATTAGGGCACGTCTATTTCATCATACCTTATGCAATGCATGCGTGCATCCATGCATTTGTTGACATGCATCGGGCTCGGTACATCATACAGACTGCATTGTATTTCAAATCTAACTTGAATACGTGTTACTCGTGCATTTCATATGCCATGTTTAGGATAGCCGAGCCTGTCTAATTGCACTCTGTATGCGTCGCATTAGTCATCTTAACATGAGCTAGGTCATGCATATTTTGCTAACTAGTTTATTGTTTTGGCACGGAGTACAATGTAAGTATTTATGCTTTAGCATCTCGCATACGTGTGAATGTTAACATGACAGTATGCTTGCCATGCGGCTAAGTGCTTATATGAAATAAACTGTTTGAATGCCTGTGGGTGGAGGTTGGATTGCTTGAGTTGGAATAACTCATTGAAATCCGTATTTTAGCCTACTTGCGAGTAGCAATTTCAAACTGTTTTCCAAACAAACGGATATGCAATGCTTGTTTCCAAATTAGGCAATCTAGTCTATACTTGTTTGCTGTGCGCATAACATAGTAATTCTAGGCTAATAACCGGAATATGAACACATAATGTTTTTCAAAATTAGATATCACGGTTAGTAGAGGCCGATCTTCGGATCGGGCGAAAGGGGGTGCTCATAGCTGACCTTCCCCGATCGTACCCAAGCTCCCGAGCCAAGACATTTGGTGATGATGGACACGTGGCCTTCGGCACCGAGTCAGGGTTTCCTAAATTTCCCATTTTAAAATATTTAGGTGGCGACTCTGTATCTGGCAAAGCAGTCCATGTTTGGCACTACTTTTCAAAAATCTATTTTTCTTCAAAACGATTTGCCAGAGTTGGACTCTTTGGTTCAGATTTAGAACCGCAACACAAAAAGGGAGTCCGAACTGTAGCGGGGCCCCCTGCGGGCTTGTTACACCTCATCTTGAGTAGAGTCTTCATCTTCAAGAGCCATGACACATAAGTTGGCTACTTCATTTTCAATTTCTTCACTTAAGTTTTCATCTTCACTTTCTCCCCAAGCTGTTACCATGGCCTTTTTGTTTCTTTTGTAGTCTTTTCCATGATTCTTCAATTTTGGACAATCCATCTTCATATGTCCAGGATTTTTGCACTCATAGCAAATAATAGGCTCTTTCTTGTTATCTTTGTTGTACTCTTTCTTGAAAGATCTTCTCCCTCCATAATTGTTTTTCTTGAAGTGCTTTTTGAGATTTTTACTAAACATGGCATAGCTTTCATCATCACTGGAGTTTTCATGTTCTTCTTCATTTGATGAGGCTTTAAATGCAATTCCACTTTTCTTTTTGTTTTCAACATCCTCATGTCCTTTCATGGTGATCTTATGAGTCATAAGGGAACCCATAAGCTCATCCAATCCAAGTGTGGAGAAATTTTTGGCTTCTATAATGGTTGTGACCTTTGTTTCCCAATTCTTTGGTAAACACCTAAGAATTTTTCTCACCAACTCACTGTTAGTATAAGTTTTGCCAAGAGATTTCAAAGAGTTTACAATTTCAGTAAATCTAGTAAACATACTTGAAATAGATTCATCAGAGTTCATTTTAAACAATTCATAACTATGAACAAGCATATCAATACGAGATTCCTTCACTTGGTTTGTACCTTCATATGTTACCTTAAGTTTGTCCCAAATTTCTTTTGCCAAATCACAACTTGAAATTCTATTATACTCCTTAGAGTCTAATCCACAAACAATGGTGAGTTTGGCTTTAGCATTGGCTTGCAATAATTTATGATCCCTCTCATCACATTCATCTTCAGTTTTAGGTACACTAATATTGTCTACTAATTTGGTAGAAATTTTTGGACTTTTGGTGACAATAATCCACATGGTATAATTAGTGGCTTGTAGGTATAGGGTCATCTTATCCTTCCAATGACTATAGTTGTTACCGTCAAACAAATGGTGGCCTATTTGTGGCTTGTCCTTCAGCTAAGGTTGCCATGGATCGAAACTCCCAGATGGTTAAATCTAAAACAAGAGTCTAGGCTCTGATACCAATTTTTACCCAAAAGACAACCTAAGAGAGGGGTGAATTAGGTTTTTTAAATAAAAATAATAATACCCTAATAAAAATTATGACTAGCACAATAGATAAATATAGTTAATGAAATAAAACTAATTAAAACAAGTGTTCTAACAACTATGTCAGTTAATGATTTTAGCACAGTGAAAATGTGAAATATAGCTATGACAATTTAAATAAAATAAAGAGATAAGGAAGAGAGAGGCAAACAAATTTATAGTGGTTCGGCTTCAACTTGGCCTACGTCCACTCCTCAAGCTTCACTTGAGATTTTCCACTATGCTCTAGCTTCACGGGGTGCTAGCAACCTCTTTACAAATGGAGCAATCCTCCACGGATTTTACACAGACTTTGTAAGTCAGGAACACTGACACTATGTTTGGGAATTTAGGAGAGAAAAGAAAAGAAAGGATTACTTAAGTTATAAGAGAAAAGAAAAGAAAAGAAATGATTGTGATTTCTCTCCTTTTTGTTTGGATAAGGAAGAAATAAAAGAAAAGAAATGATTATAATTTCTCTCATTCTTATTTGGTTAGATTTCATTAAGAGAAAAGAAAAGAAATTATTTTATGTTATATTACCAAAATAACATTTTCATATTTTCAATCATTTTGTTTTTTTTATTTTTATAAGGACAAAATTGGTATTATGAAAATAGTGGTTTCTTTTCTCTCCCAATCTCTCCACTTTTGGGAAGATTGAAAATGAGGCGTATAAGAGAAATGAGTTTCTCTCCATTTCTCTCCATTTCTTCCCATTTCTCTCCACTTAAGTTATCCAAACAAGTAAGAAAAATACATATCTCTCCATTTCTTTTCTTTTCTCTCCAAATCACTCAATCCAAACATAGCCTGAGTGTACTACACTCTTACAAGGTTGAAAAGAAGGTGTTTTTGCTTTCACAGAAAGCTGCAAGAATTATCTCTCAAAGATAGATATAAAAATGAAGCTCTGATTTTTCTATAAATCTCACACAGGAAAGATAGGCTTAAAGCTATACGTCTCAGTGTATAATTTCTGAAAGAGAATGTAAACAAAAATTGAAGAACACTTCTCAGAGAATTTTTCAGAGAATAGATGTGAGTGATTATAGATCAAAGAATATTTTCTGGTTTTTTTTTTTTTTTTTTTTTTGTAACTTGTTTACATTAGAGGTTTTGGTATATATAATGAAACTTATAGCCATTTATAGCTGTTGTATTCATTTGAATATCTTCTACTACATCATTATTAATTTGAATATATTCCACTCCATCATTACAAATTTGAATATCTTCCATTTGAACCTTTCGAACCTTTTGAACTGTTGTTGTGCTGGGCTGTTTGAACCTCTATTTTTGGGCTGTTTGAACCTCTTTTTTTGGGCTTTTTGAACTCCTGATTTAATCAAATATTAAATACATTCTAACAACATTTAAGATAAAAATTTAGGTGAGAAATAATGAGACAAAATAAATTTTGATTAAAATTTTCTATTTCAAATAAATTAAAACATAATTAAATAAATCATCAAAATAAATTTTGGATTCTATTTTTATTTTTCAAATAAATTAAAATATAATTAAATAAATCATCAAAATAAATTTTAGATTCTATTTTTCTCTTTCAAATAAATTAAAACATAATTAAATAAATCATCAAAATAAATAGGTCTAACAGTTTTGTTGTATATTTTGGAAATAGTTTTGAAGTACGTGAGTTTAAGAAATTTTAGAACTTTTTGGAAATAGTTTTCAAGTATGAGAGTAGGAGATAGAAAGTGATTTTGGAATTTTTTTTTTTTTTGAAAGTTACTAAACCAAACGAAATTTTAGAAAATTTTCTCAAAAATTTATTTTTGAAAATTAAACCAAATAAGGCTTATATAAAAATGGTTGTTTGATGTATATCTTATTTTAATTTGATCGACATATTTTAGAGAATTACTTTCCTATTTCAATTTTTTTTTTCGAATTCTTGTTGGAAATTTGGTGGTTAGCTCTTTATGAAATTTTAGGAGTTAGAGTAGGTGATGTCACATTTAATTTTTTATTATATTTATGTTTAATGAATGATTTTATGCATTTTCTAGAAATTATTTGATGGATGAATGACACTTGAAAAATTCACAGTTTGTCACAGTATGAAACTTTCAATCATATATATGTAATGCATAATTAGATCGAAGGCAGCACGCTGTGCATTGTTTAAGAGGAGTTTCATATGTATGTCTTCTACTAAAATTGGGATTTGTAGTTCAACCTCCATTTCCTTGGTAGGTTTGTTTTGCATAATGGAAGCTTTGTTGTATGCTGGGAGGTTGTAATCTGTAATTTTCTTGCCCATTGATTCGATGAAACTTGCAATATGGTCAAGTGTGATGCTTTGTACTTGTTCTGCTGTGAGTTGTAGATTTTGTCTGTAGTCTTCTGATAGAGCATCATAAAATTTCTCCCACAATGATCTTGGATTGTTAGGTTCGCAGAAAACTAATAGTGTTGCAAACAGATGCCTCAGCATGAAAGGCATTTGGAAAACACTTGTTTCTGCAAGGCATTCTTCAGTAGCATTGTCTTTCTCAAGCAAGCATCATTTTTCAGCAGCTTCTCTGAATGAGGAGCATATTTTCCCATCTACAGTACGCAAGTTTATGAAACATGTAGCTCCTCTAATGTGGGTTAGAAGTATACGTAGGAAGTATTGTTCTCCTTCAGAAGGGTTGGCCGATACAATTCTTCTAATTGTTCCACTTCTTTGAAGTGGTTTCCAATATCGATCTTGAACATTCCAAACATAATGTTTAGGGAATTCAGAGTATAACCATTACCTAGCAGATGTGTTTTCCTTGTTCATCGCAAAATATTTAGTGAGCATAGCTCTAGAAGCACACCCAAGTTGTTGAACACTTGGCAAATTATCTTCTTCCTTGAAATTTACAAGTTGCATGTTTGGCAAGTGTAAATGGAGAGCTAAAGCTAGGGAAATATCGTTAAGTGTGAATTTGTAAATACGCCATGCAGCTTTAGATGGAGATATCCAACTAGCAAATTGGTATGCACTAATCTCATCAATAATTGAGCCGTTATCATTAGCAATGAAATGGAAAGAAACACGATCATGCCCTTTGTATACATATTTGTACAAATATTTTACAACTTTGATTGTGGAGTAGATTTCAACATTTTTATGGCAATCTAACCTTTCAAGTAAGTACAGGTTATAAAGAACAACCATCTATTATTTAGAAGGCTACCTCGAACATTCACAACTTACTGTCGTTTCGACGCCTATAGATTGGGTAAGAGTTCTCACCACACTTGGTCACTTATGAGAATTCTCGAGGGTATTTGTTCTTACATTCGCCTTTCTTAATCATGCAAGGGTTTGTTGGCTTCATTGCACCAGAAGGGCCATGCATCATATGCTTGACAACCGCCTTATACAAATGTCGGTTGTCATCTTTATTTGGTATCTCGGCAGAAATATATGTGTCATATTCTTCAGGGTGTGTCACGCCCCAATTTTAATTACTCGGAAACATTACCAAAGCCTTAAAATTAGGTCCATTTTTTTTTTTACAAACATTCATTACCCTTGGGTAATAGAAATACAATGATACATGTTCTCTCTATCTCAATGAACATTCCAATGATAACAATACATATCAATCTCTTACTGTGAAGCTACAAATGAATAAAATACAAATATATGATCCATCACATCTACAATGAAATTACATATAAAAGACACATGGACTTCTTAACTCTTCAATCAAAGAATCTAAACTTTCTTCCTGTAAAAAGATAAAACAACAAGGGGTGAGCACTAATACCCAGTAGGAATCTCATAGTTCTAAATCAATAACTAACACACAGATAGAAATAATCATGCATGCAGGGTGATACCATATAGTAGGGTGACATCTTCTAATTTCAAAATATCATAAGTAAAGTACCTTTTTCTCAAAACTATTTAAACACTTTAAGAAAAACCTCCAGCCATTAAAAATCACCTTAACTTTAGAAAACCATAGATCCTTGTGAAACAACCATATTTGAGAAACAACATCATTTAAAAGTTATTAACCAATTCCCAAAATATTTCTCATTCAGTTTCCATTTTTAATGTCTCTCTTTTTGTTTCATTCTTCCTTTCTACTCATTGTATTTATTTAGAACTCCATAACTTCAAGTTCAAGTTTCCTTTTTGATTCACTAACAATTCTCCTATACTCAATTCACACCGTTATTTACACTCTTAGATTTCATTTCAAGGTAACACAAGATTAACAAACCCCTTACAATTCAGTCTCTTATTTATTTACAGAACAATACTCATAATTTACCTTTATTGTCACAACTAATTCATTAAGTTCACCATCACCAATCCATAATCCAATTACCACTTCAATTTCCATTATTTCAATTAATTTCATATCAAATACCGGATCCAATCACAAGTCATCTCCACGAGTCACACGCTTTACCTGTCACAAGCCAGAAGGAACGCGGAACCTCAACATACCACACATTTTACCAGGCGCTACCCCGGAAGGAAGGCGGAACCTATCTCAAGCACCACGCTTTGCTGGCTCAAAATACAGTGGGAAACGGACCCCAAGATAACATCACTATCCATCATTACAATTAGTGGGCAATGCCTACACGTCTTCCATTATTTCCGTAACACATTAGTTCAATACATATCCACCAAATATTAAAATTCCATTTACATAGCAAGTACAAATATGTTCCATGACCTTCTTAATTATCCATTAAACCATTCATTGTTTTGTCACACAAAAATATAATAACACATCCATAGAGGCAAAGATTCATTTTTAAAGTGTTCACAATTCTTGGGTTCAAACTATTTCTTTACTTTTCCATATTGTTATCAAGTCTTTATATTCAATTTTTACAACAAATTGGTTATCAATTACTACCCACGGTTATAAATTTAATCTCCAACATTTAATTTCGTTGATACAACTCCTTTATATAACACCGTCATATTTCACAATCTCTCATTTACCATTATTCACACTCATCTTAACCCAACATAGACTTAATTTCATAAATTTCATGTTGATTAAAGTATCCTCATTTTCCAAAATAAAACTTCATAACTAGAGTCAAACATAAATTTGGGCTTTTAGTTTTGAGGCATAAAATCACTTTCTAACTACATAATAAAATTATTAAATCTACACTTTATCATTGTCACAAATTCCATATCATTAACAAATCTATTTCCCCAAATTTTATTTCTATTAGAGCATGATTTACAATGTCCATAATAAAGGTTCATTCGCTAATTTTTAACATAATTTTCAAACACTTTCAAAATCCAATTAAACTTGTATACCTATAATTCAACCTCTCAATTTCATGATTCCATTATCAATTTAGGCAAAATCATTAATTGTCATCATGAATCAACTTAGGGTTTTCAAGAAAAATGAAGATTTTCAAGAAAAATTCAAATTTCTCAAACCACTAATTTTTTATTCTAATTTTCCATTGATTATACACCTAAGGTTCCAAATCCATAATCTTAACCCAAAAATTGAACCCCAACACTTCAAACCCTAAACCCTCAAATTCCATGATATAACACTATATGCTCAAAAATGTAGATTTTGCATTTACATAATCAAAATACCACAAATCTATCTATTAATGCAAGTACTGAAGAAGAACTAGGACCCCTACCTGAAGAATCAAGCAAGGAGCAAAGCTTTGATGAGATTCCTTCACAAATCCGAATTCTAATTGGTAGAAAATGTTGAGCTTCAAGCCTCTTCACTTTCTTGTAAGGGATCTTGCCCAAATCTTAGAAGAATGGAGAGTATTTGGGTCAAAAACCTAGGGTTTTCGGACCTAGGGTGAGAGGGATGAAGAGAGAAGATAGAAGTGTGAAGAATGATCTAGAAAAGTGCTTTAAACTTGCTGAATTCGCGCAGTCCACTCGAGCGTCGATTTTCAAGCTCGAGTGTACCTACTTCCAGCACAGATTCCAAAACTTCAAACGGGCATAACTCTCTCATCCGAACTCCGTTATAGGTCATTCTTGTATCCAAATCGAAGCCCCGGAAATAAGCTTTCCAATGGTTCTAGCCTCACATCCAAATTCAAAGACTGGAAAAATAAAAAGGCAAAAGAGTGACGGCTGTTCGTAGGAAAAATTATCCGAATTAAATTCTTAGTTCACTCTTACTTTACCATCATGTTACCACTTCGATCAATGTCCCAAAATAAAACAAGGAGGTTCCAAATACACTAAAAAAAAGTCAAGGGCAATCTCACTTTCCACGCTGGAGCGCGCTGACCAATAAAGTTGTCTGCTCGAGCGACCACTCCTACGCTCGAGCGGGAATTCACAACTCTCAATTTCAGACAGACTGCAAAAATGCTGGAGCCTCTCAAGTCTGCTTGAGCATCAACTCTCCCGCTCGAGCGGATGGAGAAATTCTGGATCGTTATAGGGTGGATAATCTTTGCATGAGATTTCAAAACCAATAAGAAATGGACACGTGGAAGGCCACACTTTTGATATTCAATCACATATGTGTAAGCTGCTACAGGGCCGAAGAGTTGTTTTTCGACTAACTCATTTTTTAGTTCCACAATTTTGGCATGGAAAACACGAGTGAAGAGATCTGGTCAATTTTGTACTTCTTCTGTTTCATGTAGCTCTACTTTGATTTTAGGCCAAGAAGGGTTACATATCATTGTTAGAAATACGTCAGGCTTTCCATATCGTTGTACTAATGTCATAGCATCCAAATATCTTCGCTTCATATCTCGAGGGCCACCAATAAAGGACGCTGGAAGGACTATGCGTTTACCAATGTTTGATGCTCTTGTTTCACCGCTTGTTACACTGTCGACTATTCCTTGATACAAGTCAGCACGAATAGTGTCTTGGTTAGCTCGTATGTAGTCTAACCGAGTGCTTTCAATTTTTATGTACACGCCAACAATAAATTGTTGTAGCAACCTGCCTGAAAGTAATATTGTCGATATTTGTGAAAGCCTAATTTGTAGCAGATAACAGTAGAATTGGCGACAGGAAATTCCTGATGCATCACTCGTAACAGCATATGAAGCTATAAGGAAAAAGATTGTCACGACCCCATTCTGCCCCTAGTAGAATGGTGCTATGATGGCCAGTAATCCGAGATTACCAAAGGCCAACTTACCAAGTTCACATACCAAGAGAGTATACATATGGGGCTTACATGTGCGGAAGCAATAAATTTAAATCTAAATAGTCCATAAGAGCTGTGCATAGATCAAATGAAATGTCATACATAACGTGGTTCTACAACTTGAATACAAATAAAGTAAGTACATAGTACATCTTGATTAAAAGGCTTCTCAAGCCGACATATACAAAAGAAATATACTACAAGCCCAGAAGCATAATCTTCAAGATGCTACAAAACATGAACCCAAAACAAGTCGCAAATAATCATCTAGGCGTCGCCGCCTTCTTACTCGTTACCTACATATATATAAGGAGAGGGTGAGCTTGGATACTCAGTGAATGATATTAGTAATAAAGGGTTAAATGAATGATATCCGAGATCTTTATCAAAACAATACATATCATAGCTTGTACAAAATCAAGGGATGAACCAAGTTCATCTATCAAGTCTTTCAAAGCTTCAAGGGATGCTTACTAGCATCAATATAATACAAGGGATGACATTCCTGACAAAACAAGGGAATAATCAACCCAGAATCGATTAGACAAACCCACCCGCACAAGGCCGTTGGTGGCAAGGGAGATATCTCAAACAAGGGTACTAGTTGCATTATAGTTCCCTAGCACTAAGGACTTTCCAAGAATGTCATCAAAACAAGATAGTACTTGATACAAAACTAGGGATAATCATTCATACACGAACAAATACTTTTCCAAAGCAAAACAAGCAAGGCTTTATCAAAACTTTATACCATAGCTTTATTAAAAATACCACTCACATAGCTCTTCGGGTGTGGGGATTACAAGCAAGGATCCAAGGCCTACAAGTACATAATAAATCCCATTGAATGCATTTCAAGAAGACAAGAAGAGATGCTCAAAGATGGATATGAAATGCATCCCTAAAACAAGCTTTGCATGAGTGTAAATGATCCTGGCATTTCTTTCAAAACTAAGTCAAGACAAAGCAAAACACGTGCTGGGAGTTAAAACACTATTTCTCAACTCGGGAAAACATGCTGCGTACCAACCAGGTCTTGGCCGAGGTCCCACACCTCTTGGCCGAGGTATGGTTCTGACGACCACATTTAGGGAAATGGAGTCTGGAAATTCTGGGTTTCTTTGTGAAGAACATGAAGAACATGAATGCTAAAATCATAACTTCTTTATTCAAAATTTGAGATTTCATGATATAAGTTCAAAAACATGGACCTTGGTACCCATACTTGGAGGTTTTATGAAAACGAACACGAAAACATGGATCTTGATACAAACTTTCGGATCAAAACAAGGCTTTTCTTCAAGAACACAAGAACATCATTTTCTCTTTCCAAAACCGAACTTCAAAGCAATGCATGGCTCATGAATCATGCTAGATCATACAATGTAGTTAGATGAACATAAAGAACAACAAGAGCAAATCAAGAATCTAACCTCAAAACACGAATCCAACAATTCATACTCTAAGGATCAAGCTTGGAAATCTAGTTCTCTTTCTAAGAACTTCTCTCCCTTTTCCTAGAGCTTCTCTCTCTTCCTAGGACAAAGATATGACAAATGATGTGGGTTTCTCTACTGCCAGCAGACTTAACCCTCTACTGGGACACGTGGCAACGTCTGGTTGGATCTCCTCAAAAAAGTGACTGACTGACAAGACAACAGCATGACAAAGTGTATACAACAAGTAAGATGGCATGGACACTCCGCAGGTAATGACCTCGGATTGGGTCAAGGCTTCGGGCAAGTAAGGTTTTGATGATCTCGGATAGGAAGTATAACACTTGGCCCAGCTGTGCCACACCTCGGCCTAGATGTGCCACACTTCGGTCAAGGTCATACCAGTCCAGGAACAAGACCACTAGGTGCAAGGATCAAGGATGTTGGATGCCCAGATGATAACATCTCGGCTTAGACAATTACATCCTGGCCAAGATGCCAAAGTGAAGGTGGAGGTCAACCAAAATGGTTCCAAGATGGTCTTAGGTGTAAGAGGTTCAAAGGTCTGACATAGGCTTAAGATGACCTTGCCTTAACACACACTAAGCAAGGAACAAAGCATGCAAGCAACACTTAGATGAAACAAATCAAGGTCTGCAAATGCAAGTTTAATCAAGACAAGGATCGTGCAGATGCATGTGAGCATGACTAAGACAAAGTGAGGGTTGCTACAAAGATAGTTATCTACTATAAATTAGGCCTGCACAAATATCGACAATATTACTTTCAGGTAGGTTGCTACAGCAATTTATTGTCGACGTGTACATAAAAATTGAAAGCACTCGGTTAGACTACATACGAGGTAACCAAGACACTATTCGTGCTGACTTGTATCAAGGAATAGTCGACAGTGTAACAAGCAGTGAAACAAGAGCATCAAACATTGGTAAACGCATAGTCCTTCCAGCGTCCTTTTTTGGTGGCCCTCGAGATATGAAGCGAAGATATTTGGATGCTATGACATTAGTACAACGATATGGAAAGCCTGACATATTTCTAACAATGACATGCAACCCTTCTTGGCTTGAAATCAAAGCAAAGCTACATGAAACAGAAGAAGCACAAAATCGACCAGATCTCTTCACTCGTGTTTTCCATGCCAAAATTGTGGAACTAAAAAATGAGTTAGTCGAAAAACAACTCTTCGGCCCTGTAGCAGCTTACACATATGTGATTAAATATCAAAAGCATGGCCTTCCACATGTCCATTTCTTATTGGTTTTGAAATCTCATGCAAAGATTATCCACCCTGAAAAATATGACACATCTATTTCTGCCGAGATGCCAAATAAAGATGACAACCCACATTTGTATAAGGCGATTGTCAAGCATATGATACATGGCTCCTGTGGTGCACTGAAGCCAACAAACCCTTGCATGACTAAGAAAGGCGAATGTAAGAACAAATACCCTCGAGAATTCTCAAAAGTGACCAAGTGTGGTGAGAACGTTTACCCAATCTATAGGCGTCGAAACAACGGCAAGTGTGTGAATGTTCGAGGTAGCCTTCTAAATAATAGATGGGTTGTTCCTTATAACCCGTGCTTACTTGCAACGTTCGATTGTCACATAAATGTTGAAATCTGCTCCACAATCAAAGCTGTAAAATATTTGTACAAATATCTATACAAAGGGCATGATCGTGTTTCTTTCCATTTCATTGCTAATGGTAACGGCTCAATTATTGATGAGATTAGTGCATACCAATTTGCTCGTTGGATATCTCCACCTGAAGCTGCATGGCGTATTTATAAATTCACACTTAACGATATTTCCCCAACTTTAGCTCTCCATTTACACTTGCCAAACATGCAACTTGTAAATTTCAAGGAAGAAGATAATTTGCCAAGTGTTCAATAATTTGGGTGTGCTTCTAGAACTAAGCTCACTAAATATTTTGCGACGAACAAGGAAAACACATCTGCTAGGCAATGGTTATACTCTGAATTCCCTGAACATTATGTTTGGAATGTTCAAGATCGATATTGGAAACCACGTCAAAGAAGTGGAACAATTGGAAGAATTGTATCGGCCAACCCTTCTGAAGGAGAACGATACTTCCTACGTATACTTCTAACCCACATTAGAGGAGCTACAAGTTTCATAAACTAGGGTTCTATAGATGGGAAAATATGCTCTTCATTCAAAGAAGTTGCTGAAAAACGATGCTTGCTTGAGAAAGACAATGCTACTGAAGAATGCCTTGCAGAAGTAGGTGTTTTCCAAATGCTTTTCATGTTGAGGCGTCTGTTTGCAACACTATTAGTTTTCTGCGAACCTAACAATCCAAGATCATTATGGGAGAAATTATATGATGCTCTATCAGAAGACTACAAACAAAACCTATAACTCACAGCAGAACAAGTACAAAGCATCACGCTTGACCATATTACAAGTTTCATCGAATCAATGGGCAAGAAAATTACAGATTACAACCTCCCAGCATACAACAAAGCTTCCATCACACAAAATAAACCTACCAAGGAAATTGAGGCAGAACAACAAATCCCAATTTCAATAGAAGACATACATATGAAACTCCTCTTAAACAATGCACAGCGTGCTGCCTTTGATCTAATTATGCATCACATATATATGATTGAAAGTTTCATACTGCGACAAACTGTAAATTTTTCAAGTGTCATTCATCCATCAAATAATTTCTGGAAAATGCATAAAATCATTCATTAAACATAAATATAATAAAAAAATTAAATGTGACGTCAACTACTCTAACTCCTAAAATTTCATAAAGAGTTAAAAACCAAATTTCCAACAAGAATTCGAAAAAAAAAATGAAATAAGAAAGTAATTCTCTAAAATATGTCGATCAAATTAAAATAAGATATACATCAAACAACCATTTTTATATAAGTCTTATTTGGTTTAATTTTCAGAAATAAATTTTTGAGAAAATTTTCTAAAATTTCGTTTGGTTTAGTAACTTTCGAAAAAAAAATTCCAAAATCACTTTCTATCTCCTACTCTCATACTTGAAAACTATTTCCAAAAAGTTACAAAATTTCTTGAACTCTCATACTTCAAAACTATTTCCAAAATATACAACCAAACAAACCAAAAAAATTTCTAAACTCTTTCCCGAAAATTTCTTGGAAAATTTATCACCCAAAACCAAACCAAACAAGGTTATAAATTCTTCCTCACTTACCTATATTCCACTTACTCAACTTTGTTTTCTTATGTTTCAATATTGTTTTTCTTATAGACAAATAGCAAAAAAAATCCAAATAAATCTACCTATATCTCAATATAATGAAACATTATAAGAAAACATAATGAATGAAAATAATTAATTAATTAGTTTCACCAACACAATAACTTATAAAAAAACACATATTATAAAAATATCTTAAATGGTTATAAGTATTGTCAAATAACTTAAAATCTAAAATATAAACAGATCAATATTCTGAACAACCAAAAAAACATACAAACAGATCGAGAACAACTTGCAACTTACCAGCAAAAGCTTTTCAGATATACTGCTGCTGTACTTGAGAGTTCCAAGGATTTAATGGGTCAAGCGGTGAAAGCAGTGTACAATGTTTCTAGCAGATTCAGTTATAATCTCGCAATAGGTATGACTTGTTCTCCTAGAAATTTCCAACATCGGTGCTTCATTGTGGTGCTGTGCTGGACCTTTGTGCTGAACTCTTGCACCTAGGCTTGTTCCAAAAATCCTCACCTATTAAGAGGTGTAAATTGTTCAATTTGATTGCTGCAAATGACCAACAGTTTTATCAAAGAAACAAAAGAGGCATGCTCAGCTTCCCTTTCCATTTCCCAATTGGTGTTAATTCTTGTTGGTAGTGTATTTGTTGTTGTTTAAGTGATCTATGGTTATAATTCTTGTTGCTTTTCATTCTCTTCCTCTTGTCTAGCGTGCCCACCATGCGTTCAACCATATGTCGAAATGAAACACACACATAAATTGACAATAAAAATGTCAAACTTCATATCCGCCATGTACTTCACAATATAGTTAAACAAATAACCCAACATTTATGGTTTGCTGCAAGATCAGCCACCTACTACATATTTTAAAACTATTTGAAAAAAATAAATAAATCCAGAGGGCTTACTCTCACCATCAAGCTGGATCAATGCCTGACCACTTAACTACTTTTGCCATGTTTATCAAACAACGAACACCAAGTACAATCCAAAACAAACAAACGTCACAAACAACAAAGGAGAGTTAGAAAATTCATATGCTGTTGACAACCATAAGCAAGTCTTCAGCAACCTTCAAATCATTAACTATGATTGTTATCGTTACAATAGAGAGAAACCATTCTTAATCTAAGGTTTCTTTTAAAAGCTTCTTGTATTAAATTTTAACTCTATTTTTTTTTAATACATTTACTAAGGTTACTTTTAAAAGCTCCTTATATGAAATTTCTTTTAGTACATTTACTCTATGTATTAAGAACCATTCTTGATACAATTACTCTATGAAGCATATAATCCTGAATTTTCTTTGTTCATATTCAATTGCATAACCATAAATTACCCTTTATCTGTTTCTTTTGTTTTTGGATAGAGACTAAAATGTCACACATTCATTGCTAAACCAACTTGTGACACCATCTATAATGCCTACATGCAAGCAAGTCAGTCACATTCTTAGCTGTTAACAAATTCTCTTATGCTATTGCCCCTATAGTTTAACTAACACTTTTGTCATTCTTTCATAGTTGACCTAACTCTGCATATCACAAGTCCTCACAAAACTGCCAACATGGATAACACCAACTACATGCCCTTCAACATGAATACAATGTATAATTCATCACCAAACTACAACAATACCCAATATGACAATCATCACTACATCTTACAAACTAAAAATCAGCCCACATATCACTCCAGCACACATCTCTTACACACCCAACCTACCACTTATATATCTCTAACCAATTATAAATACTACTCAAACATACCTACAACATCTTACTCAAACCCATACTATTATTACAATTCCGAAGCCTACTACACCTCTCCAAACATCACTATCTCTACATTGGAAAATATTAATGACCAACTATTACCCCAAATTTACTCATATCACCAAATTTCCACCACATCATCAACCGACTTCACTGAGCAACAACAGCTTGAATATTGGCAACCACCAAAAAAAGGATGACTCAAATTAAATTTTGATGGTGGAATCTATCCGAACAAAGAAGTTCCAGAACAAGTAGATGCCATTCGCGCAAGAATATTTCGAAACCACAAAGGAATTTGTGTTTACGCTTTCGAACACACAATACCAATGAAATTTGCAGAATATGCTAAAGCATCAGCTTTATGTCGTGGATTACAAATTGCAGCAGAAAATGAATGGCCAAAGATATGGGCAGAAGGTGATGCAAAATTCTTAATCGAGACAATTCTACACAATACACAAAGAGATTATTGCAGCATCGTATGGAAACTCATAGGCAACATCCGAAGAAGAAAACAAAATTTCAAAGATTGTAAAATCACCTTCATTCGTAGAGAAGGAAACTCTACAGTAGATGCATTATGCAACCACATCAAAGGAAAATATGGGAATTTCAAATACGATGACAAGACTTTACCACGTAAAATTAAAAATATTGTACATCAAGAAAGACAAGGATGTATCTATACACATTGTACATAATCACACTAATGCAGAGTACTTCTTCTTCTTCTTATCTTTTGTAAACAAATCCCCATTGTATACCTACTACAATGTACAATGTTATGAAAAGAAACTACTATATGGACTGATATAACGAACATATTTTTTTTTTTACAGGATGCAATCTTATCAGTAATATGAACTTGCACAAAGTTCCATTGCACTACGTTGGAGTGATCATAAGATGCAATCTTATGACTCATGATAGTGTTGAATATGCATCAATTCAATAGTTCAATTTTTTTTTGACCCCCCTTTAATCTAACAACGAAAAATTAAGATGCATATAATATGTCCTTTGCAAAAAACAATTCAGTCAACAATAATTGCAAGATTTTCTGCATAAATAGTGATCTTCACAAAATAACTCAAAACACAAGTTCATTTTTTGCCTCTCTTTCAAAAGAGCTATTTACCAAAATTACATGAAATAATTCTCTCAATATTTATCAATGACAAAGTAAACCCCAATGCTTGTGCTACAACGTAGGCCTTCTATGTTGCAGTTTAGCCTCTATACTGCACCTCACCAAAAGATCCCAAGTCAATATCATCTGCAAGAAGTTCTACCTCCATGACATTGCATTTTATTGTTGGGTGATTGAGAAACATAAAAGAGCTTGATAAATGATCATTAATAAAGAAATATGGACACGTGGTACCCTAATATAGTTACTTATCTGAAACTGATAGGTCTCTCGAGAAGGTGAGCTAATAATACCCCACCTTCTCCACCAATCATAATATATAGAACACCACAATAAATTAAATATAAAATCTAATTACATTTCATTTCATTTCTCAAATTCATACAATTTTTAAAATATTTGTATTTAAACTGTAGAACGACCCCCACGTGCAACACGCATGGGGGCCAACTAGTAAATATAAATGGGGTAAGAAAAAACCCAACATGGTCGAGCAGGGAAATGTAACGTTATGACCTTTTTGTAATTTATTTTCATAAATTTTCTAATTATTTTATTTTTAACACAAAATTAATGGAAAGATGCTCAATGAGTTTGCTACTTTGTCTTTTGTCGTAGCCTCAATAGACGACGACGATACGGGGTAAAATGATTATTAAAACAAATAAAAATAAATTACACTTTCTACTTTAATATTTTAGGCTAAACTACAGTCGTTTTTCTTAATTTTTTTTTTAAATATAGGTAATTTTATAATTTTAATATAATTATTTTAGTTTTTTATAGTTTTAATTCATATAATAATTAGGTTATTTTTTTATCAATAATTTGTTAGTCGCATGAAGAAAAAATAACATATTAACATATTTTCAATTAAAATATATATTTATCTTTATTTATTTTAATGTACTTATCATGTATTCGTTTTAGTCACTTTAAACATTATTAAAAAAATGTCGACATAATTATGTAAAATATATAAGGCTAATTGTATTATTTTTTCAAACCTCAAAGATTGTATTAAAATTTATTTTGGTCTTTACTTTTTAATTCTAACCGTCAATCTCTTATACTTTGGTCCAATCACAATATAACCCTTTCATTAATTTAATATTCAATTATTTAACGAAATTGTCATATAACTCTCATATGATATCCTTTTTATAATAAAAACATAATTATTTATTTTTCTTTTCTATTCTCAATTATAACTCCATCATTTTCCATAATCATTTTTTTCTACATTACTTATGGCTATTGCCTTCATTATTATTGCCACCCACATCCCTTCACCAAATGCTTTTTATTATTTATCGCTACATTTCTTTTGCCCGACAACTTTACTTTTTACTATTAACTAATGCCATCCATAGGTGGTGGAGAAATGGCGAAACAAATTGAATAAAAAGTGATATAGTTACAATATAAGAAAAAAGTTAAAGTTGATAGATATAACAAAATAAGAAATAAAAAGGAAATTGTATTTTTCACTAAAAATACCTTATATTAGGGTCACATGACAATTTCTACTAACTAATTAACAAAAAGACTAAAAATAAAATTAGATAGGAAATGTAAGGGTATAAAGTGTAATTTATCGTATTGTGTTATCCATACTCCCCAAAACAGCTCCTTGTTATAGCTACCAGATTCCAATTGTGAGAAGTGAGAGAGAGAAAGAGAGAGAGTGATGGTGGAGAAGATGTCAAAAGGACTAAAGCTCAATTGCAAGCCAAGTTCAAGGAATTAGAGGCAGGGTTCAAGGCATGGTTGGCCAAGTAGTTGTTGCTAGTGGAGGCTGCCGTCGCGTCACCGCCACCAGCGCCGCCCAGGGCGCCGCCATAGGTGCTTTCATGGGCACCCTCACCGACGACGTATATTCTTCTTTCCCCACTCCTCCTCATAATGTTGCCTCTATGAATCCCCAAGCCATGGCCTCTCTCCAGCAAGCCCATGTTTTTTTCCATCCTCATCCTTACCCTCCTAATTATTCATATATTACTTAATTTTCATGCATACCTATATGTGTGTTATTCTATTGCAGGCTTCACAAATTAGGTTTTGTGCCAAATTAGGGGGTTTTTTTATTTTTTTTTTTTTTATTTTTTATTTTTTAGAGGGGGTTTGGTTCACTACGGGTGTGTTTGATTGAACGGACTGGATGAGGGGATTAGAATAGGGACTGTTAATCCCCGAACTATTGGTTTGAATTGAAGATGTGTATCCGTTGTTTTTTTCAGGGATTAGATATTTGAAAATGACTATTTTTAGTGAATCTAATGTTTGGTTTGACGGACTGGATAAAGATAAATATTCAAAAGCCTATTTTACCCTTATAATTTTAAATTTTAATTTAACAACGCTAAATTTTTTAATTTATAAGGCCATAATTTTTAATTAAATTAAATTATATTTTTTTATTTAATATATAATTTTAAATTAACAACACTAAAAAAATAATTTATAAATGTTCAAAAGACTATTTTACCCTTTTTCAATTGTTTATTAAGTAGTGGCATGAGGGTAAAATGGACATTTCACACATTATTCCCATGGGATATCCCATGGAAATAATCCCACCCCCTCCCTAGGATTGTTTAGTCCCTCATATAAGGGATATGGAGTTTGCAGACTAAAATTGTACCAAACGATGGACATCCCGCTCCATTGAATAAGCAATCTGAATAATAAATAACCCCCCCCCCCCCCCAAAAAAAAATCCCTTTAATCGAACACACCCTACAATGCTTGAAAACTTGAGTAAAAGCTTATTCAAAATTTTACTCATTTGAAAAAAAAATTGAGTAAAAGCTTTATTTGGTGTAAAACACTCCAGTGGACATATTCAGATTTAAGTAAAAGATTCAGTAAAATAAAAAAAATTAATAGATGATAATAAAGAAAAAAAGTAACAAGATAATCAAAGCTGATACCCATCCTCACTAGGAGGATTAGCAAGCCAAGGACTGCAAGTTCCCAAGTTTGACTTCCCGCCCCATGTAAAAGATTCAGTAGTTGGAGATTGGTAAATTTGAGAGCCACTAAATAGCCTTGAAAATTTTGATTAAACTTTTGATCTGGGTAAAATTTTGAGTAAAACTCAATTTGGTATAAGTTTGGGACAATAAGTGGAAGGTGTTTGAGTGATTTTTACCCAAATTTAAATTTGATGTAGGTTTGAGTCAAGTATTGGAGATGCTAAGTGCTGGATTGATTTGCTGATTATATAATTTGGGGTCCTGTGCTTGTATCTGTTAAAATAAAGCAAACTTGGTTTTTGGTTGCTTGTTTTATGGGTCATGATAAGGATATTTCTATTTATCTGGTCATTTGTTGAAGAATCATTTAGGGCTTTGTTTGGTTTTATTTGGAATTGTATCTCATTTTGAATGTGGAATGGATGCTTCTATTAGTCAAATTGAGAATTTTCAGGTATTCTAATCTAAGCATACATGCCCTGAATAAGTTGACGCGTAGTGCAAGCCTTTGGAAGTGGAATTAGGGCCTCTGGTTCTTATTCTAACATCCTGTTTCAAGTAACCCAAACTCAGCTTTTTGATGATGCAACTACTGTTTAATGTAGAAACTTACCTTGATGTGTAATTAAGAAATGGTTTATTTTGTTTATAGGCCGTAGCAGGGGGTCCCTTTGTACAAGCACGCAATTTTGCTGTCATGACTGGTGTCAATGCCGGTATATCATGTGTCATGAAAAGAATAAGAGGGAAGGAGGATGTGCAGTCTAGGTAAGCTTATTTGAACCTTTTCTTTCCACCCTATTGTTTAGGATGTTTTTGGCTTATAGATTATTCTTCAAAAGTTTTATGTAAATAGTGGAAATAAAAACAATTGTATCATCTATTTGCATTCATATTCAATGATTGATGCTAGGAAAAAATGTTTTGATTTTCAAAAAGAATACATGAGAACCCCCCTCCTCTCCCAAAAAAAAAAAAATAGATCTTTTTATAAGAAGAATAATAGAAATTGTAATGGTCTAGTATCTAACATATAAATTTTCTTGCAAATAATAGATACTGAAGTGCACTGCCAAATTTGTTTAATCACATTATTGCAATATTTCATAACATATGGCTTCAATCTACCTAAAAAATATCACCCAAAAAAAAACCTACCTAAAAAATAATTAACAATTATCATATGCTTGATTGTCACAACATTATCAGTATTTGGCTCCTTAATATTTGGATATTAGTCATTGGATTACTGCATTGCAAACTTTTTTTTTTTTTTGTACTACAAGGACATCTATATTTGTTTTGGGCTTAAAGCTTATTCTTTATGTTTTGTAGTACGTGCCAACCGTTTAAAAGGAGCATTCTAATGTAAAATTGTAGTTAAAGTAGTCATCTATTTGTATAATGGTGGAAGAGTGGTTGCTACTATTATTGAAATTCATTTATTGCTTGTAGGAAAAAGGTGTGTCACCAAAGCAACTCTAACCCTTTTTGTTTCCTATGCAGATTCTTACCTGTAAATACAATATATAGTAGTGTCTCTTTCCTGTAACCTTATCAACCTTGGTTTAAATAATAGTATTCGATCAGTTCATATCAAATAGTATTGGTCAAAATATTGATATTGCAATTTCAAAATCCCGATTTATTTAGAACCCTACTACTAACCCATTCCTGGAAAAGAAAAGGGCATTGGAATTTGGAACCATAACCCATTTCTCTCTACCCCAAAATGTTCACTATAACATCACCATGGATGTTCTTAATGTTCTTTCTTGTCAAATCATTCCCAACTAACTCATTTGCCTCCACATTCACTGTCATTAACAATTGCCCACAAACAATCTGGCCTGGAACACTTGTCAGTTCAAGGACACCGCAACTTTTGACAACAGGGTTCAATTTCGGCTCCAGCCGAAGTGTCAGAATTTCAGCATTTCCAAGGTGGTCAGGTCGGATATGGGCAAGGACAGGGTGCAAATTTGATGAGTCAAGGGTGGGTACATGCCAAATAGGGGATTGTAGTGGAAGGCTGGAGTGTGATGGCGTTGGAGCCGACCACCTGCGTCTCTCTTTAAGATCACGATGGGTACTGGTGCCATTGAGAAAGACTTTTATGATGTCAGCATTGTTGATGGTTACAATCTTCCTCTCATTGCTGCCCCACAAAGGGTGTGTTTGGAGTATGCAATCCACTGGATGTGTTTAAGACCTCAACAAAGGTAATTAATGATTTTTTATTTTTTATTTTTCGTAAAAAAGTAGGATCTGGTGATTAGAGCGTGAAAACTCTTCCTGGGCGTGACAATACGAGCTCTTATATACTGGAAGTCAGACGAAAGTGGCCTAGATGGACCTGAAAACATAGGATTTGCTGGGGATATATGCAAGTGCTCCCTAAATAGAGGCCAAGTCAAAGTCTGATCCCAATCCCATGGTTAGATTGGCCTAGATGGGGCCTGAAAACATAGGATTGTTGGGGATATATGCAAGTGCTCCCTATATGGAGAGGCTAAGTCAAAGTCTAATCCCAATCCCATGGTTAGATTAATTATTCAATGTCCTTGGCACACTATGTTGATGGTGTGCTGTCCAATAGCAAGGGTATAACCTTGCATGATCACAAAACATTATTTAGGTACAACTATGTAATGTTATGAGAAGATTGAATAATTTCTGCTACCAAGATTATAGTGGCAAGGAGCAACGCCTCAAGCTTAATGGGCATGAATCTTACGCCTCCAACAACTATGTATAGACTTTCAACCTCTTGTCCTCCACAACCACCTGACCACCCATCCCTCAATGCGTTAAAAATTGTGAAACACTTAATTAGGATCAGTGGGACACAAAAATAGAGAAGAATAAAAAATTTAAATTATGAATCACACACATACTAAATGCAATATAGGGTTACATTTGCAGTCACTATGATTCATGGTTGTCTTGTTTGATGATGCTCAAGTAGTACTGTCATAAATAAAACTTTGTAGGTTGCCCAAAAGAGCTTCAGGTGGTCGATGGGGACAATGTGAAGTGGGAGTAGTTGGATGCAGGAGTGCATGTGAGGCATTTGGGCTAGACCAATATTGCTACAGTGGGGAGTTTGCTAACACAACTACTCGCAGACCCTCTTCTTATTCCACCATTTTCAAGACTGCCTGTCTAAGAGCTTATAACTATGCATTTGATGATGGTACCAACACTTTCACTTGCAAGGCTTCTGATTATGCCATGATCTTTTGCCCCAATCTCGCTTCCAGGTACATACATCGTCATTTTTTTTTTTAAATGTTTGAAATTTGAACCTATCTTATAAATTTAAACTTGGTGGGGTGCAATACAATGAATTTGATTCACTAATAATATTATAATAACTGCATTTATGCATTACCATATGATGCGCTTTTACTGTGTTGGTGAAAGACAGTGATGTGTCCCGTTAAACCAATGTAATGTAAATACAATTTGATACAAAAATACTGTCATCATAACATTATTATTGATCCACACATTCAAATTCTAAATGAGTATTTTTTTTTTTAAGTTAATTACTACTTCAAAAGTTATAATCAACCATTGCACTTACTAATATTTTTTTCCTTCCTAATAGGGAAAAATTTAACTTAGCATGATTGCAGGACGAAGAGATCAAATGGTGCAATACTAATACCAGCTTCACCAATGGTCCCAATTTCAACACATTATTAATAGAGAGATCTCAGACATGCTTTTTCCTCAAAACATTCTTTGGCCATTCCATTAATGCCAATAATCATTATGATACTCCTCTCATTGAATTTGTTCTTTCAAAAGTAACGTTATATGAACAAAATTTGTATATAAGAATTTCATTTAGTATAATATGTCACGTTTATATCTATAGTCATTTGTAAGTTAAAATGTTTACCATGGTTCGTAATTATAAGAATACTATTATCACATTATTCAGGTCTTAAATTTATTTGTATATCATTTTTCTCAACTAAAACAAGTATTTTCTTAGTGCATTGTTCCATGATTCTTTTCTTTAATACAGTAACAAAAAAAAAAAAAAATTAAAAAAAAATTTAATTTGTTTCAAACAATAGAATCTCACTCTCTTAACAATTGACGATTATAGAGTAACATTAAAAACCCGTAAAACATCCACGCTAGATTTGGCAATGTGATAAACGTGGGTCTTATCAAGGGCGGACCTAAGGCTGGGCATAGGTGGCTGCAGCCCAGCCCAAAATTTAAAAAATCTGTAGAAAATTTTTTTCCCAGCCCAGTCCAGCCTCCCAACCTCTCCCAGCCACCCCCATCCCAAATAAGGGCCAATAGTTTTTTTGTTTGTTTTTTAGATGGGCTGCCAATAGCAGCTCAATACTTACCAAAAAAATAGATAGGAGCCAATAGATTTGTATTTGTTTAATTAACAAATCTTCAAAAAACATCCTCACATCTTCCAATAGATAGGTAGCGGCCCTCTCCGTCGTCACCAGCAGCTCTACTTTCCTAACATTTTGGTAAGTGTAATTAACCAATTATTTTATTTCGTTGGTTGAGAATGGATTTGATTAACAATGATTTTGAAATTTTGTCTTTATGCAACAAATATTATATTGCTTTTAGTTTTTTTTATGATGCTGCCTTGTTCAATGTTCTATAGGCTTTACTTTTTGAACTTTGAAAGAGTTTTTTTGGACATATATAAAAAAAAAATGAAAGCTTAAATAAAAATTATTGAGGATGTATCTAGAAACCCTAATATTTAAAATTATTATGAATATACTCTGGTTTAATATTAAATAGGGCTAATTGTTTTTTAAATTTTTTTAGGTTATAAATAATGGAACCTCCACACTCAAAAAAAAAAAAGAAAAACCCTTTTTTTCATTCTATCAATCAAAAACAAAAATCTAGTAGTACAAACATCCAATGTTGTTGAAACCTCATTTTCTGATGTGCAGCGCCTTCCATGCCTCAAGCAATAAACCAAGCGAATTTGATTCAACTAATATTGAACGGGATCCTGGTTTACGCTTGCAAATTTGTGAATATCTAGTTAATCAACGGGATGAGGTTAGACGAACTTATGTGAACTTGGGGCCTTATCAACCTAAACTTGAGTATCTTAGGTCCTCATTTGGAAAACAGAACGCCGATTTCAACATATTTGATTTAAATAATTTCTTAGCTAGAGTATTCTCCTTCAAAGGATAAAATCATATTGTTTTTCATGCTTTTTGAAAATTGATCTAGATTCTGTAATCGATGAATTCGAATTTTTCAAGACTCGTCAAGCACAACTTAGTTAGATTGTTTCTAATCAATAAATTAGATAATAATCTAGATTATATTATTATCTTATTTCTCTTTTTCTCTATGTGGTTATATTATAAAATTTCTTATATCTTTTTTCTCTATGTGGAGTAATTTAAATTATATTGTAATTTTACATTAATATTAGCCCCCATTGACGAATCCTGGGTCCGCCCTTGGGTCTTATTATCCTTTAATAGTAGTGATAGAGAGCTCTAGTAGAGCAGTTTTACTGAGCTGACAGTGCCAAAAAAAACAAAAAAAAAAAAAAAAAAAAAAAAGGGAAAAAGACAAAACTTAGTAATAAAAAGACAAATTAGAACTGTTTTAGAACTCTAAAAACATTTATTCCTTTAAATAGATTAATAACAAATATGCAATAATGTAGTTGGCCGGTCAATATGGTCATTCCCTTCTGACCTACTTTTTATGGGCGTTTTTCTCCTTTTAGCCTACTAAGGGGGAGATAGGGGATTGGAGTTTTGATCTTGGGCCTAAACTTCGGACCTATTCCAATCAACCTAAACTTTATGATTTTTACTCTTCTATAGTTCCAGATACCTTAAAAATTTGTTGACGTAGTTCATTGGCTATTTAATAATTTATCTTTTTTTTTTTGGATAAATTTAGCTCCACTTTTGAACTTTTTTTTTAGGTACTATTCATTGAAAGAACAGATTTTTTTAAATAAAATAGAGTTAGAATAGAAGTTTGTAATAGAAGTCTAATGGATAGTGTATTTAAAGAGAGAGCTATATAAAATAAATATAAATTTTAAATTAAAAATTTAACAAAAAATTTGTTGAGTCTTATTTTTGTATATAAAGATGCCAATTATCCAACCAATTTTATGCCTAATCAAAGGCAGACCCAAGTCCCTTATAGCTTACAATCTTCTTGACATAGTCCAAGAATCAACCTTTTTTTTGTTTACTTATCGGCCAAAGGTGTCTGAGCATAGTTGTCCTGTTGTAGTCTGAAAAATCTAGAAACCTCCTAAATGTTGATTTGTGATTATGTATCAATTTTAAGCAAAATATAACAATCCCAATCAAACAATCAAGACAAAGAGACACAACGATTTTACGTGGAAAAACCATAATTGGACACCTCCAATTGTGATAAAAAAAAACCACGGGCAACAGCCACAAGAACAATCCACTAAGAAGATTTAAAGGAATTACACAGGTAACTCTCAATTATCTAGCGAATCCACAATGCCTAATTGAACCAACCTCTATGTGCCTCTTCCAACCCCATCTTCACCACGGAATTGTCTTTCTGATGAGCCTCCAGAATCCACGAAGCTTCAGGCTCGATTCTTCAGATCCATCGAAGAACAACTCTCTCTTTTGTTTACAAACAAAACCTTTGATGTACTCTCTTAAACCATGAGTGAATACTCAATAAAAACATCAAAGAAAACTTAACAAAATATCTCCAGATATAAACCTTAAGAACCAAAAGAAGATCTGGAGGAAAAATTAATAAGTGGTCTAGTTTTGGGAGAAAACCAACTACTTATAGAAAATCCAAAGTAATCCTGTTTTTGGAAGAAACCAACTTCTTAAAGGACTCCAAAATAATCCTAGTTTGGGAAGAAAATCAACTTCTTAGAGAAATCCAAAGTAATCCTAGTTTGACCCAACATGTGAATTTAAAAAATTACAACCTTAGGTTTGATCCATGGAATTTGACAACAAAGAGTCCTAACAATCTCCCCATTTGTCATATCCTGGACAAAACCATGCTACAACAGTTTTCCTATCAAAACAAGAACAACACCACCAACTAGGAACCAGCACTTATAACCAAATCTCTTTACAAACTTATTTCTCAAGGTCAAGATCTGCAAAACAACTATTAGTGCCACAATCTCCAAAACAACTATTAGTCCCACAAGAGTATATGAAAAAGAAATAAACATATGGCTAGATTATCTTGAAGTATGAGATGAAAAACATGAATAGATGCAACTTGGAGATTTTAAGAACATGTAGCATGAAAACCTTAAAACTAAGACATATGCACCCGACACATGACATGAATACATGAAAAACAAATTTATCCCCCCTGTTTGTCACGAATTGACAAAGGAATCTCAAATAACAAAATCAAGATCAAAACCCACACAAGCAATGACATGATAACAATTAACCAAACTCCCCCTCACTAAAAGCAACCACAAATACTGGAAAAAAAAATGAACAGAAAGAAAACTGACAAAAATAATATGGTGCAGCAAGCAAGGAATTCCAGATTTGTACCTTAAAACACATAAGACTATCCAAGAAGTACAATTACTTGAAAACACAATGTGCACAGTCTGTAGAAGATTCCTCATGAAAGAAAGTGATGCATTATGTAAAAAGCATAGATCCCATGATAAAAGTGTGTGTGTGACTCTTGGAGTTCGACAAACACGAGATTCAAATCCTAGTAGTGATGTGATAGCTGAACCTCCGACAAGAGAATCTAAGCACAACTAAGGAAAGTCAAACCACTATGAATCAAGGGGTATTTGGTGAGTAAAAGCGGAGGCTCCCCCTCAATCAATGAATCTTTTACTTTTTTTCTTTTTCTTTTTTTTTCACATTTTTTTTTCTCTTTTCTTTCTTTTGCACATTTTTTTTCTTTTCTTTCTTTTCTTTCTTGTGCACATTTTTTTTTCTTTCTTTTGCACACTCATCGGCGGCTGACACGCTCAAGAGTATGGAAACCGAACCAGAGAAGCATGGATATAATAAGGATAGCCTGGTTGGTGACTCTGAGGTAGCCTTTTCCTCATGTTTGGACTACAAAAAATAGAGGGGAAAGCCGTGGAGATGCAAAAAGATGGAAGGTGGTTAAGAGACTCAACATCACCCATGATATGCTAGTATAGGTCAGTTCCTCTAGAAAAGCAAAAGATACAATTCCAGAAGTCCATAAAAAAAATAAACACTAAGGCGGAAGACTCCAATATTTGCTAATCCAAGAGTGTGTACAGAATGAGACATACTAATCAAAGAACACACACTCCAAAATGAGTAAGGACCATAGAAAGCACACACATATTGACATGTAATGGATATTCTTATCAATTCCAATATGCACCAAGGACTACTCAAAAATTTCAAGCTTGCAAAACCATACTAAGAAAATCTTTTTGGGATTTTTTTTTTTTCTTAAACAAAGCAAGACAAAAAAACTAACATGCACACATTTTTTTTTCATTAAAAAAACACACAGAGACCCAAAAAAACTAAAAAGAGTAAACACATTAACACAAGTCAAGTTTTCTTTCCCAAATCTTTTTGATCTTAACGAAATCAGGTCTAGCGGTCTTGGTAAGTGTTGTGAACACCCTCATGAATCTTGGTATTCCGCCTAGACATGTAAGTCGAATTTCTACCCTTTTGAGGCACTCTCCCATGCAATTTATAACAATAAGGGCGAATATGGCCATGCATACCACAATGATGACAAATAAAAACAGGGTGTACCTTCTTTTCTTTTACCTTACCAACTCTAGGGAGTTTGAGAAGTCTTTTCTCTTGTTGAATCTTTTGTCCTCCCTTTCCTTGAGTTCTTGTATCATGAGATGTGGAAGCACTCTGTTTTTGCTCTCTCTTATCTCCAAAGCCAATGCCACTCTTGTCTGAACAGATTTGTTGAGACCCAATGATATCCTCCAAAGTCTTTGATCCTTTGTTCCAAAGACCAATGGTAACCATGGCACACTTGAGCTCTTCCTCTTTCTTGATCATTAGTTCTTCCAAGGCAACTTCAGACATCTCGAGAGTTTCAATCTTTTCTTCATATGTTGCATAGATTTGTTGTAGCTCATTCCTCTCTGTCTCACAAGTTAAGAGTTTTGCACAAAGAATTTGTCGATCATTAGATATCTTGATGGCATCAATCTTAGCCTCGGAAATCTCCTCCTTAAGTTTGACATTCTCACTTTCATATGTTTTGAGTTTCTTTGTGAGTTTGTCATTCAACTTGAATAAGTTAAGAGACTCCTTATACAACTTTTCATAAGCTTGCTCAAGCTCTTCATTATCACTCTCCGAGGATTCATCATCAGTGGTATTCTCAACTGACATCTTCGGAGACTTTGTTTGTCCTTCAGTTTCAGAAGCCGCCATGAAAGCAAGGAATTGCTTATGTCCCTCTTCGCCTTGATCTTCGTTGTCACTGTCATCTTCATCAGATTCTGATTCATCATCCCAAGTGATGGCGAGGGCTTTTTTCTTCCTCAAACAAGTGGGGCATTCTGAAGCAAAGTGGCCAAATCCTTGGCATTCATAGCATTGGATACTTTCAGAGTTCCCTTGTATCTTTCCTTTCTCCTTCTTGGCTATAGGACTAATTTTGAGTTTATCTTTGCCTTTAGATTTATGAGTATGAATAGATTCCAAAAGATTAGGATTCTTTTTCAAAAAAGATTTTTTAAATTGTTTAACAAAAGCAGCCATAATCTTGGAATCTATCTCACAATCCTCATCAGAATCCTCAACCACTTTATGAGCACTACTAAAAGCAAAATCTTTTTGTTTCTTTTTGAAATTTCTATGTGCCTCATAAGTTTGGAGATTTCCAACCAACTGATCTAGCTTGAGGTTGTCAACATCTTGAGCCTCCTCATGGCCGTAACTTTTGGTTGGAACCGATCGGGCAAGGACCTCAAAATTTTTCCTACAATCTTGGATTCTGGTATTTTTTCACCTAAATTGAAGCTGGAATTTACAATGTCACTCAACTTCGCATAAAGTTCATCAAATGTCTCACTATCTTTCATAGAAAGGTTTTCGAAACTAGATGTGAACCTTTGAAGTTTTGAGCGTTTAACTGAAGGAGTGCCCTCATGAATAGTTTGTAAGATATCCCAAGCCTCTTTTGCGACTTCACAATTGCAAATACGACTAAACTCTTCAGGTGTGACAGCGCAAAAGAGAGAATTGATAGCTTTACTATTCCAGCTACTATTTTGGTAATCAGTTGTGTCCCACTTATCAATTGGTTTGGGGAAAGTTACACCATCAACAGTAATTGTTGGTTCAGTCCACCCATTCATGACGGATTGCCAAACTTTTTCATCAATAGATTTTAAAAAAGATCTCATCCGAGCTTTCCAAAATGAATAATTGGATCCGTCAAGTAGGGGTGGTCGAACCATAGAATTTCCCTCACGAATTGAATCCATTATCACAAATCAAACAAGATCTTGTTCTAAAAGAATTTTTTTTTTTTTATAAAAAATAGAGCGTTCTAAAAGAATTTAAAAAAAAAAATAGAACGACCTGCTCTGATACCAATTGAAAAATCTAGAAACCTCCTAGATGTTGATTTGTGATTATGTATCAATTTTAAGCAAAATATAACAATCCCAATCAAACAATCAAGACAAAGAGACACAACGATTTTACGTGAAAAAACCACAATTGGAAACCTCCAATTGTGATAAAAAAAAACCACGGGCAACAGCCACAAGAACAATCCACTAAGAAGATTTAAAGGAATTACACAGGTATACTCTCAATTATCTAGCGAATCCACAACGCCTAATTGAACCAACCTCTATGTGCCTCTTCCAACCCCATCTTCACCACGGAATTGTCTTTCTGATGAGCCACTCCAGAATCCACCGAAGCTTCAGGCTCGAATTCTTCAGAATCCACCGAAGAACAACTCTCTCTTTTGTTTAACAAACAAAACCTTTGATGTACTCTCTTTTAAACCATGAGTTGAATACTCAATAAAAACATCAAAGAAAACTTAACAAAATATCTCCAGATATAAACCTTAAGAACCAAAAAGAAGATCTGGAGGAAAAATTAATGAGTAGTCTAGTTTTGGGAGAAAACCAACTACTTATAGAAAATCCAAAGTAATCCTGTTTTTGGAAGAAAACCAACTTCTTAATGGACTCCAAAATAATCCTAGTTTTGGAAGAAAATCAACTTCTTAGAGAAATCCAAAGTAATCCTAGTTTGACCTAACATGTGAATTTAAAAAATTACAACCTTGGGTTTGATCCATGGAATTTGACAACAAAGAGTCCTAACATAGTCCACTCTTTAAGAGTTTTAAACCCCAAAACCCATTCCATTTTAGGAGCAAAAGAAATGTTTGAGATCTCTTTTTTGAGGTTTCATGATTCCCAATTTGATCTTGGCTCTTAATGTGTGTATGGGGTCCACTTATGTATGTGTGAGCCCCACATTATGAGTGGTTGGGATGAGAGTGGGGATTGTGGGGTCATGTATGCGTGGGGGTTTCTATCACAATTGATACATCCCCACTGCACATTCCACCCTTGTTACAACAAATGAGGATTCCATGGGAAACTGATTGGAATCTATTAAAAGCATCTTTTACAAATTTTTTAAAAGGTGGCGGTTGATTATTATAACTAGTCTTATTTTATTTAAGAGTAATGTTAAGAATCATTAAAAAAATATATGAAGGTTTTTTATCCTTTGATTAGTGTGTGGTGTTTTATTGTATATGTAATCTAAAGGTGAAGAATCTTTCATGATCATTTTCATGATATTTTTTTCATAATCCCTCGCATTACTCTTTATTTAATTTGTTCTAACAGATTAGTTAATACAATAGTTATTTTAATATTAAGAGAGACTCTTTAAATAATTTGTTTGGATGAATTGGTAAAATAAAAAGTAATGTTAAAATATATGAAATAAAAAAAAAATGGCTAGATAAACCAAGAGTGTACTTTTTCTTTTTCTTTTTTAAATGAAAAGTAGTTTTGAATTTTCTCTTAGTGACCTGGCTCAATTTGTAGAAGTGGATTTTAATAGAATTTCAAAATTCACTCTGCGTAGCACCTTTAAAACAGATTTTCACAGCTCGTGACTTTTGAAGGAACGCCTTTCGATAATTTTATCAAACATAGAGCAAGGATCCTCTAGAGTTTTTTTTTTTTTAAGTTTTCTAGAGTGGTGCATTGTGTGGTTGAGATTTAATGACGAGTCACATCAATTTTTCAGTATTAAATTTCAACCACACAATACATCACTTTAGGAAATTTTAGGAAAAAAACACTCTAGAGGATCCTTGGTGCCAAGGGAAACCTATATATTTTCAAGCCATAATTGGTATCTTATTAAAAAGGCACAGTAGAAATTTCAAGTAAAATTACTCTTTTTTTTTTTAAACCGTTAATAATTGCATCAGAAGATGGGAATATGAACTGTTATTTATGAAAAAAATATGGAGTCTGAAAGGCAACTGTGACAAATCTTACCAAAAATAGACAGATCTTTTGTCTCTATTTGCAAACACACTCTAATTCACGATTAAAAATTAATTAGTTGTGCCAATTCTTCATTAAAAATTAATTACTTTTGACATATCGTGTGACATAATCCCACTCCAATATTAAGCATTAAAGATCCGATTATTACTCTGGGAAATTTTTAAGCTTCGAATTCTGTTAAAGATTCACATTGGCAGAAATGATTTCATTCATTTTTGGAATTTTGTGCTTGTTTTTATTCATGTTTCTTTATTTTTTTATAACTTTTTTGTTGGGGGGGGGGAGAAATGGATAAACTACCTACCAATAGGTCTTAATAGTTGGACTTAATTCTCATAAAGTCCTATTAAAAATAAATCTTGGTAAAATTGTGGCTAAAAATAAATTTTTTGTGACAATTTTTAATATATGTCACTAAAAATTGATAATTAGTGACTTTTTTTTTTGTCATGATTTTTATAAATTGTCGCTAAAACTTATAATTAGTGACTTTTTTTATGATAAATTTTTCTCATAGGATCTATTAGACAATAAGTTCACTTATTAGAACCTACACGTAAGTATCTAAAATTAAATTAAGCTGCCAAGATTTGTTTTTTTAACCTAATGATTTTGTGCATGCTCTTTTAATTTTCTCCATGACGTACGGATGTATATAAATGAATTTTTTATTTAATACACAAAAATATGGGTTCCACTAAACATTTGTGTCTAATAGTAAAAAAATCATATGAAAAATCTGTTTCTTCTTTTATTTTAGGGTTTAGGGTTCGTTTAAGGTTTATACAATCATTCCAAAAATAATATTAAAGAATATAGAGACCCGATTATTCTAATGATAATTTTTGGAGCTTAAAATTTCATTAGGAAGGAAAAATAAGGAGCATGGTGCACCGATGAAGAAAGGTTAAATATGCAAACAAACATTCCATTTTTCTTTTTAACCCAAGAAAACACTCGTGTTGATTTTCTCCTAACTTGTAGGGAACTATCAATGAAAAAACGGAAATCAAACTCAACAAATTAAGCCAATTTTAATTACCATTTATTGTCTTGTTGATCTTTTCCATAGTTACTTGACTATTATTCCTTAAACGTAGAAAGTTTCAAAAAAATCGTTATGTCTTTTTATCCAAAATAGTTACAACCTTTAGATAATGTAAGAATCTCAATATATGAAAATCTTCAAACATAATTGAATAGTTTTGAGTGTTCGAAGACAAGAAAATACAAAGATTTGAAAATCAAAGGATTTGAGAACGAAAGATCTCATATCTGTAACATGAATTTATCATCTCTATTATGCATCTGACGAGCCATTCATCTCTATATATACAAGGGATATCACAGCACGAAGTTGCAGTAAGAGCCTGAGAGAGAGAGAGAGAGAGATCATGGAAGCAAAACAAAGCACCATCTCAATTTTTATGTTCCCATGGCTCACATGGCCACATCTCACCCTACTTAGAGCTAGCCAAAAAGCTCTCAACAAGAAACTTCAAAATATACCAATGTTCCACCCCAGTCAACTTCACTTCCATCAAAAGAATGTTAAAATATAATTTGTAATCTAGAAAATTCTAGAGTAGTTAATGAATAATTTATGAAGATATTTATCTAGAAAAATCTAGAGTAGTTAATGAATAATTTATGAAGACATTTAGAAATATCTATTAGATTGAAATAATCTATCTAGATATTTAATAATGGTAGAAATATCTAGAAATGTATAATAATGATGTTGGAAAATATCAAACCTTTCTAGAACCTTTCTAGAAGAGATTAAGATTGAAAATCCTAAGTGATTCGTGATTAGATCAGGATTAAAATATTCTAATTTCCAAATATTCAAAACACACAATCTAAATCATCAAGCACTTACGAAAGTGATTTAGATTGTTGTTTTAGGAATAAACAATAAATCGACACAAACGATTTTTACGTGGAAAAACCACAATTGAAGAACCTTCAATTGTAATCAAAAACCACGGGCGAAACGCCACTAAACAATCCACTACTGAAGAAAGAAAGATTACAAAGATAACACACAAATTATCCAACTCAGTCAATTTGTCTTCACACCTTCTGTAACTCTTTCACCAAGCCTTCGTCTCGGAACTGATTAATCTGAAGTTGAATCCACAACTTCACTTGTCGAATCAACGACTACGTACAAAATCAAACGCCTTTGAAACTCTACGTTTGAATCTTCGAAATCCACCGAAGAATAACACTCTTGTATGTATTCGATCAACCTCCTTGATATGTGCTTCTCAATTCATGAGTTCAATACTCATTCAATTTTATCAAGGAAAACTCACAAAAAACCTAAAGAAGAAAACCTTAGAAAACCTCAAAGTAGATCTGGAAAAGTAGTCCTAGTTTTGGAGCAAAACAACTACTTATAAAAATCCTAGATTTTGAAGCTCGCTCGAGCGAAGCTTCTCTCGCTCGAGCGAGAATCTTAACTCGCGTGATTTCCATAAGTGCCTTCGCTCGAGCCACGAAACCTTCACTCGAGCGAGAAATCAACTCTTTCAGGTTTTATACAGACGCAATTCTTCACTCGAGCCACAAAGGCTTCACTCGAGCGCACATTCATCTCTTTCAAGTTTTAAGCCAGACGCAGTCTTCGCTCGAGCGAGGGCTTCTTCGCTCGAGCGAGCAAGACAAAAAAGTAAGGAAATTACAACTCAATGACTTAAATTTTGTTCGTGGTTTTGACAAGACTAAGGGACCTAACAAACTCCCTCTTTATCAACTCCCGGACAAAACTTTCTAATACAATTTCCTAAACAAACGTGCTATCTAAACAAACCAACTCAATAAAAAAAACAATCTCAAAACAAACATATATACATCATGACCCCAAAAATACTCCCCCTTTTTGGCCGGGAGTGACAAAAAAACAATCATATATACCTACAGAAATACTATCCAAGTAAAGAAACCAAGATTTTCCAAGAAAGTAAACCAAAACTGTCCAAGAGAAGAACAAAAAACTGTCAAGAAGTAAGACTCTGGTGGAGGTGGCTGCTGTATCTCCAGTAGGGAGAGAATCTGTGCAAGCATAGAACTCTACTTATCAAGGTGGCGGTCAAGGGAATCCATCATGGCATCCAACTGATCGAGGCGACGAGTGACAGACTGCTTAAACATCTGCAGCTGGCCACGAAATAAGCGAGGCCGCATCTCAGGTAGATCAGGTACACCAGCAGTGGCTGCCTCAAACTCCTCCTCCTCTGCAAGGGGATCATCATCACCTACACCAGAACTCCCAACCCCCGACACACTCCCCCTCACATGGGCTTGACTCTGAGAAACTGTGAGCTTTGTGATGGGTTTAACAGGATGGGCAAACTCATCATCCTCAAGAGATGAAACACCACGGGAAGAGAGAAAACGAGTAAGGAAACACCCATATGGAAGACCCAAAGATTTATGACCCTCAAAAACTGCAATCATTTTGGAAACGATCATGGCCGGAAGATCTATGGGTAGCCTGTGATCAATACAGTACAACAAATAACCCTGATCCTAGGTAATGTGTGAAGAATGGGAGGTGACATGGAGATTAGCACACACAATGAGATTAAGGAAACGAAACCGAGGAATAAGCTCATTCTGTTGAATGAGTGCCCCGGCAATCCAAGTCCGGTCACAACCACACAGTTCAGATGTAACTTGATC
>JAPPVO010000007.1:116005666-116069199 GCA_030407325.1 Camellia japonica
ACAGAACTTTTATGTGTTAAAGACTACGCACAAAAATAGTTCAAAACTAGGCAAAATGGAGTGCAAGAATGGGGTAAAAATGACTAGTTTCTTACCCTTGGAGCTTTTCTTCAACAATGGTGACCTTGGTGTCTCCTTAAGCCTCAAACCAGTCAAGAACACCAAGAATAAGTTCTTAGAACCTCAACTCCAAGAGGAAGGTGAAACACTAGGTGCTTGTGTGCAATAGTGTGAACTAAGCACCTAGTGTACAAAATGAGCAAGGAAAAGAGAGATAGGATAGATATAGGATTTCTAACCTAAACCAGACCTTCTTCTCTGTATTTTCTCTCTAAAATGTCTCACCTCTTCAACCCTTGAGCCAAGAGAAGAGAGTCTTCTCTTATAGGAATCAAAGCTTACAAGCTAAGCTACCAAAGGGCTCATCCCTCCATACACGTGTATGGAGGGGAAACAAGTGCTACAGAGCTGTCTGAAAATATCTCCAAAAACAGCTGTAAAGTGATCGGCAGGGCAAAATGGTCATTTTGCCAAAAAGAGTGCCGACCGGCACAAATAGTGCCGATCGGCACAATATAGTGCCGATGGCAACACCAAACAGCCGGTGGCCTCTAGCCACTGCCGGTGGTGTGTGGGGATGTCTCACAAGGCATCCTCTGCCTTCCAAGGCAAAACACAAGTGTTTGGTACAAAACCAGACACAAAACGGTCGAGTTCGGAGGTCCTGAGGCAAGGCGCGTAGCCGAGAACTCCGGGAACTCCGAACGAACACGAACATGGATGATCACCGAGTGTTCAAGCGGTGACGTCCAAGTCTTGAGGATGGTCAAAAATGGGGTGTCTACAGTTGCTCACTGCACAAAGGCTAAAGATGCATGGGAAATTCTGAGCCAATTTCATGAACTTTCCTGCCTTAGTTGCTAGATTGGATGAGGTCAAGGAAGTGAAGAGCAAAAAGAGGATGATGAAACATCTGAAGACAATGATGAGATTAATGGTGATGAACTACAACAAGCTTACGAAAAGCTTTACAAGGAATCTCTAAACTTGTCCAAAATCAACGACAAACTCTTTCTCAAGCTCAAAGCATATGAAAGTGAGAATGTCAAGCTAAAAGGAGAACTTGTAGCAGCAAAACAGAATGTCATCAAGATCTCAAGTGACAGGCAAGACTTATGTGGAAAACTTCTACCTGTGAAACTGAAAGGAATGAACTTCTGAAAGTGTATTCCACATATGAAGAGAAGCTTGAAAGCCTTGACATGTCAAAAGCTGCATTTGAAGAGATGGTCTGTCAGAAAGATGAAGAACTCCGTATTGCTAGAGCCACAATTGCCATGTGGAACAAAGGTTCCAAATCTCTAGAAGACATCCTCGGGTCTCAACAAATGGGCTGTGACAAAAGTGGGCTAGGCTATGGTGCGAAAGCTCACAAGGGACAGGCCTCTACTTCACATGACCTGAAGACTCAAGCAAAGGGAAAGTTGAAGGTAGACCAGGCTGATCTCTCTCTTCATGTACCTAAAGTTAGTAAGATCAACAAAAGTGAGGTAAAACCTATTTTTATTTGTCATCACTGTGGTAGGTATGGCCATATTCGTCCTTATTGCTTTGAATTGTGTGGTAAGGTGTCTCAAAAGGGTAGAAATTCGAATACTTTTTGGGTTAGGAGACAACCTTACATGTCTAGGCGGAATACCAAGATTCTTGAGGGTGTTCATAACGCCAAGACATTTACCAAGACCAAAAAGATTGGGTGAGAAAAGATGATTTGACTGTTTAGTTGTTCACACTGCTTTAAAAGCACGTGACTCACACATGTGGTATCTTGATAGTGGGTGCTCTCGTCATATGTCCGGTAACAAATCCTACTTCACCTCCCTGAAAAATATGAAGGAGGAATTGTTACCTTTGGAGATGGCGGCACTTCTAGAGTCATTGGTAAGGGCTCTATAAGTGTTACTGGCCTTCCCAAGCTTAAGAATGCCTTACTTGTTGATGGTCTTAAAGCAAATCTTTTGACCATTAGTCAAATGTGTAATTCCCATCATGAAGTATTGTTTTAAAAAAATAAATGTGAAATTTTGGATAAAAAGGGAAATACTGTCTTGCATGAGGTTCGCACATCTGATAACTGCTATGGGATTGTTACTACCAATGATCTCACTTGTCACTCAGCCATCATAAGTAACATTGATTTGTGGCATCAAAGATTAGGTCACATGAATTTCAAAGACCTAACTAAGATAGCCAACAAAGAGCTTGTGAGAGGAGTACCTAAATTGGGTAAGAATCTGAACCATGTGTGTGGACCATGTCAACTTGGAAAGCAAACCCGTGCCCCTCATAAGAAGGTGAACAGCTTTACAACCAAACGCTCTCTTGAATTGGTTCACATGGACTTAATGGGACCTGCTCGCACTGAAAGCATCGGAGGTAAAAGATAAATTTTTTTACTGTTGATGATTTTACTCGATTTTCGTGGGTAAATTTTTTAAGGGAAAAATCTGATACGTTTTATGCTTTCCAGGCCTTAGTCCTTAAAATCCAAAATGAACAGGTGTGTTTCCATTGGGTGTATCATAAGAATCCGAACTGATCATGGTCGTGAGTTTGAAAATAGTTCATTTTCGGATTTTTGTGATATGCATGGAATTAAGCATGAATTTTTTCTGCACCTATTACTCCACAACAAAATGGAGTGGTTGAGAGGAAGAACAGAGTTGTTCAAGAAATGGCTAGGGTTATGCTCCTTAGTAAGAAACTTCCTCCAAAGTTTTGGGCTGAAGCCCTAAATACTACTGTTTATGTCATAAATCGCGTGTATTTAAGGCTTGGCACTTTACAAACTCCATATGAATTGTGGAAGGGATTGAAACCTAATGTAAAATACTTCAAAACTTTTGGGAGTAAGTGTTACATTTTCAAAGATAGAGAGCCTTTGGGAAAATTTGACTCCCGAAGTGATGAAGGTATTTTTCTAGGGTATTCAACCACTAGTAGGCTTTTCGAGTCTATAACCTGGGAACTTCTTCTTTAATGGAATCTATCAATGTGGTTATAGATGACACAGGTTCACCTACTTCAGTAACAAATGAGGAGGACATTGGTAAGTCTCCAATCTTGGATACTGAACCACAAAATCAAAGAGAAGCTGAGGTCCAATCACAAGAAGTTGTGACAGCACCATCCTCACAGGTAAGTTCAAGTCCAAAGAGTGCACAACGAAATATCACTCCTGATGCTTCTGTCACCGCAAGTCCTGAGTTCAAACCATCAGCAAGGGTGAAACTGAATCATCCAGCTCAACAGGTGATCGGAAGTGTATCGGATAGAATGAAAACCCGAAGACAGATTCGGGATGAAGTATCACATATGTGTTATGTTTCATTAATTGAACCTAAGAATTTTAAAGAGGCCTTGCTAGATGATAGTTGGGTCAATGCTATGCATGAAGAATTAGGTCAATTTGAACGTAACAATGTTTGGACTCTAGTTCCTAAACCTAGAGACATGAATGTGATAGGTACCAAGTGGATCTTTAAAAATAAATCTGATGAGAATGGTACTGTGGTTAGAAATAAAGCCAGGTTAGTTGCTCAAGGCTACACACAAGTAGAGGGTGTTGACTATGATGAGACGTTTGCCCCAGTTGCACGTCTCGAATCTATTCGTATTTTACTTGGTGTTGCTTGTTTTCTTGGTTTTAAATTGTTCCAAATGGATGTGAAAAGTGCCTTTCTGAATGGGTACTTGAAAGAAGAGGCATATGTTAAGCAACCAAAAGGGTTTGAGGACCCTAAATGTCCTAATCATGTCTACAAGTTAGACAAGGCTTTATATGGATTGAAACAAGCCCCTCGGGCTTGGTATGATAGACTTACTAACTTTCTTCTTGATAATGATTTTCAAAGGGGTAGTGTGTATAAGACTCTATTTGTGAAACATACTAAGTCTCATATTCTTGTTGCTCAGATTTATGTTGACGATATTTGTAGACAAGCCCGCGGGGGACCTCGCTACAGTTCGAACTCGATTTGTGTCACGATTCTTAATCTGAACCAAAGAGTCCAAATCCGGCAAATCGTTTTGAGAAAACAGATTTTTAGAAAAGAAGTGCCAAACATGGACTGCTTTGCCAGATACAGAGTCGCCACCTAAATATTTTATTTTGGGAAATTTAGGAAACCCTGACTCGTTGCCTAAGGCCACGTGTCCGTCATCACCAGAGTTGCCTCGGCTCGGGAACTTGGGTACGATTGGGGAAGGTCACTTCGTGAGCACCCCCGCTCGCCCGATCAAAGATCGGCCTCTACTAACCATGATATCTAGTTTTGAAAACATTATGTGCTCTTATTCCGGTTATTAGCCTAGTTTTACTATGTGATGCGCACAGCATACAAGTATAGACCGGGTCGCCTGAATTGGAACAAAACATTTCATGTTTGTTTTGAAAATGGTTTGATGGTGCTACTCGCAAGTAGGCTAAGACGTGGATTTGCCACCCTCGGGTGGGCTTAGAAAACATGATTTTGCCACTATCTGGTGGGCTTAAAACACACAGTCAATGATTTGTTCCAATCCAACTAACCCAACCTTCACCCACAGGCATTCAAACAGTTATATCACATAAGCAAATAGCCTCATGGTAAACATGCTATTCATGGCAGTCACTCACACGCATGCAAGGATGCTAAAGCATAAAACTTACCGAGTACTCCAAGCCAAAACAGAAACCGATTAGAAATCCATGCATGATCCTAAATATACAGAAATACCTAATGCAACACATGCAAAAATGCAACTATAGCAGGCTCGGCTATTCTAAACATGGCGTATGGAATGCTACAGCTAACATGTATTCAACTTGGAATTGAAATACAAATACAGTTAGTATGATACGCCGAGCCCGGTGAATGCAAAACAGATGAATGAATGCAAACATGCTATCATACTGTATGCTAATTGAAACATGGCCTAATCTAACCATCATAAGCAGGTAAATAAAAGGGAGAAAGACGTGGGGTTGGAAGACATACATCACACTCACGCATGTAGACGTCCCCGAACGCCCCGGGAGGGTTACTCCCGTTCTGTTCGTTTGGGCTCACTACAGTTCAGGACTCAAATTGTCACGGTTCTTAATCTTGAACCAAAGAGTCCAAATTTGGCAAATCGTTTTGAGAAAAACAGATTTTGAAAAGAAGTGCCAAACATGGACTGCTTTGCCAGATACAGAGTCGCCACCTAAATGTTTTTAAAATGGGAAATTTAGGAAACCCTGACTCGGTGCCGAAGGCCACGTGTCCGTCATCACCAAAGTTGTCTTGGCTCGGGAGCTTGGGTACGATCGGGGAAGGTCAGCTATGAGCACCCCCTTTCGCCCGGTCCGAAGACCGGCCTCTACTAACCATGATATCCGGTTTTGAAAACGTTATGTGTTCTTATTCCGATTATTAGCCTAGAATTACTATGTTATGCGCACAACAAACAAGTATAGACTAGATCGCCTAATTTGGAAACAAGCATTGCATATCCGTTTGTTTGGAAACGTTTTGAAATTTGCTACTCACAAGTAGGCTTAAAACACGGATTTCAACGAGTTGTTCCAACTCAGGCAATCCAACCTCCACCCACAGGCATTCAAACAGTTTATCTCACTTAAGCATTTAGCCACATGGTAATTATGCCGTTATGTTAACATTCACACGCATGCGATATGCTAAAGCATAAATACTTACATTGTACTCCGTGCCAAAACAATAAACTAGTTAGCAAAAATACAGGCCCTAGTTCATGTTAAGTGACTAATGCAACACATACAGAAATGCAGTTTAGGATAGGCTCGGCTAACCCTAAAATGGCATGTGAAATGCAATCATTCGGTGCATGTATTCAAGTTAGATTTGAAAATACAATGCGGTTTGTATGATGTACCGAGCCCGGTGCATGTAAAACAAATGTATGGATGCACGCATGCATTGCATAAGGTATGCTAAAATAAACGTGCCCTAATCTACCATCATAAGCGGGTAAATAAAAGGGAAGAAAGAAGTGGGGGTTGGAAGACATGCACACCACTCACACACGCTTATTACAGACTTGCCCTTGCTCGGAGGGACCAAAAGAATATACAAATTAATTAACTACGCAAGCTAATTAAATATTACAGATCAATTAAATTAACTAAACGAATTAATCAATCTAATTAAAACGGTAAAGCCCTCGGGAAGCGGATCAGATGCAGCGCATGCTCGGGACTTGCTCGGAATCGCACTGCCATGCATAGTCTGCCTCTGTTTTCCCTGCTTTGCTCCTCTGAAAACTGCCAAAGTCTCAGGAATGCCTCTCAGGACACTGGGGGATACCACCGGCTGAGTAGAATTACCACCGGCAGTGAATGGTGGTCACCGGCACAAAATAGATCCACCGGCCATCGATTGACTGCCGGTCGGCACTAAATACTGCCCACCGGCAATAAGTTCCTGCAGAACCTGCAACTCACAGCAGCAGAGGGCAGGGGCTTGCATGGCAATGCAATTTAAGCTATTTATGCACCAAACAAGTCCCTTATCATGTTTATGATTCAAAGGGACGCGGTCCTTGATTCTTGGACCACCAATCGTGCATTCCCATGCATGATGGCCCAAAGAATCAAGTGTGCAACTTTAATTTCAAATGAAATGCAATGCAAATGACCCAATAAAGGGGACTTAACCTCTATCACACTCACTTCAAGAGGTTAAGCATGCATGTTCATGCAAGGCAATCCTAAGCATGTGAAGCTAGGTATGTAACATGGCAATGCAAGTAAACATTGTATGTTAGGCATGCAACCGAGACAAACAATCATGCAAGGCATGGAAAAAGCATGCAAACATATCAAACATGCAAAGAGCAGCATGTTGAGAACAATGTGTAGCATGCAACATCATGCAAATGGGACCAAGTATGTGACAACATACAAAGTAAGCATGCTACAACACATGGAGGAATGGACTTAAACTAGATTAGGCAGCCTCAAACAAGCCTAAAACAGTGGCCAAAATGCCCAAAAATGAAGGCTAAACACACATGCACACATGCGAGTAGGTTGGACCAACACTAAAGCATTAGGCAAGCAACTTTCAAGCACACTTAAAAGAGGCTAAGTAAGGACATATAGCATGCATTATAAAGCTCTGAAATCATATAAAACATGGTGCCAAACCAAGCAATAAGGTAAGCTAAACATGCAACAATGGTCTAAAACTTAAGGCTAACAAGCCAGAATGTAAAAGAGCCATGCAATGCAAGTCTTGGCCGACCAAAATAGTCAAGGACAGACCTCAAGCATGGCAAAACAAGCACAAAAGTTTCACAAATCTAAGCCTAAAACATGCTAAAACAAAGGCTAACAACCTAAGGCATGTTAAGGCAATCACAAGGCATTACAAGGTAGGTATGCAAGGCATGCATGGTACACCAAAACCAACTTAAAACCATGTTATATTATGGCAATATAAGCATGAAAAACAGTCATGGCATGCTCAACACACACTCAAGCATAAGCTCCCTTAAGAGACCAAAAATGGTCCCTTTCAAGGACAACAAGGAGAGGGGGTGGCCCTTCCCTTTTGGAGACTTCAAGGCACCATCCCCACCACTGAAATCCCTTAAGATTTCAGTGGTGAAGAGGCCCAAACACCAAAGTCTCGAAACTTGCACAAAAAGCACAAAAATGGGGCCTTTCAAGGCCTAAGGGTGGTCAAACACACCCAAACCACAAAACACTCTTAACAAACAATCAAGAGGGCCTAAAAACAGAACTTTTTTATGTTATACACTAAACACAAAAACAGCTCTAGGATAGGTAGAAATAGGATGCAAAAATGGGGTAAAAAAGGCTAGTTTCTTACCCTTGAAGCTTTTCTTCAACAATGGTGATCTTGTTGCCTCCTTAAGCCTCAATCCGGTCAAAAATAGCAAGAACAAGCCCTTAGAACCTCAGTAGCCCAAGGAAGGTGGAGCACTAGGTGCTTGTGTGCAGTAGTATGGACTAAAACACACACGAGTAATATAGAGATAGGATATGTATTGAACCCTAACCCTAAAACCAGAGCTTCCTCTGTATTTTCTAAGCAAAAATCTCTAATTTTTCTAACCCTTGAGCAAGGGAGAGGAGGGCTCCTCTTATAGAGGAGCCAATCTTGTAAACTTACAATGTAAGCTAACAAGAGGGCCATCCCTCCATACACGTGTATGGAGGGGAAGCAAATGCCAGCCAACTGTTTCAAAATATCTCCAAAAGCAGCTGAACAGTAGTCGGCCGGCCAAAAATGTTATTTTGACAAAATTGACTGCCGACCGGCAACAAAAAGTGCCGACCGGCAACATACATTGCCGATGGCAACAAAAACCAGCCGGTGGCCTCTAGCCACTGCCGGTGGTGTGTGGGGATGCCTCACAAGGCATTCCCTGCCCCTCCAAGGCAAAACACAAGTGTTTGGTGCAAAACCAGACACAAAACGGTCGAGTTCGGAGATCCTGAGATAAAGCGCGTAGCCGAGAACTCCGGGAACTCCAAACGAACACAAACATGGATGATCACCGGGTGTTCAAACGGTGACGTCCAAGTCTTGAGGACGGTAAAAAATGGGGTGTCTACAACGCACACTTATTACAATTATGCCCCCGCGCAGAGGGTCCGAAAGAATAATATACAGTCCCGAATAGTATAGTCCAAATAAATAATACAGTCCAAATATATATACAAAACCCTAATTAATTAACAAATTAACTAAGGGAAGCAATAAACTAGCATGCAAGCTAGGGACTGCCTTGACTTTCCTCTAGATGGTGAATGATGCATGCTCGGGTTGCCTTTGCGCGGAAATCCACTGCGATGCCCCAATTAGCCTCTGTTTGCGATTATTCTTGGAATGCGTGCCAAGCTTCGGAAGGCTGCTGATTCTTGTTTTGCTTGCAACAGAGAGCAGGAAAGGGGCATGGCAATGTATTTTCACAAATGTATGCATGCCTCGATCCTCGTGCCACCAATCACGCATCTCGATGCATGATGGCCGAGGAGTCGAATTGCACAACTCAATAAGGAATGGGTGCACATGAAAACTCAACTAAAACCTAACTCCATCATGGATAATCCGGAGTGTCGGTGACTTGGGAATTGAGACACGTTCCGTCATTCGGAGTACGAAACGTACCTCGTTTCCATGCTCGGGCTAACCCCTATCCCGAACACAATGCAATATGCATGACATGCGTGAAATGCAACTAAGATACAACCTAACGTGCAATATGCTATGAAATGGCATACACGATGCACAAGGTAACATGGCATGCACAATGCGCTAACATACAACCTAGCGTACACAATGCTATAGAATGAAATGGCATACACAATGCGATATGGACTTACACTAACACAAGTGGACCTCAGCCACACTCACATAAGAGGCCATTAGATGAAAATGAGACACTCGAAATGCGTGTACACGTGCACGCAAACCGAGGACCGACCCTAAGGCACGAAATGCCACTCTAACAAGACATGGCAAAACATGGAATATGGCATATTAGCATGCAAATTTCAGAGGCAATAAGTGATGCAAAACAGCCCCGAAAGATGGCAAAATGACATCCGATGCATGAAATGACTCCCGAAACATGAAATTAGGCGCATGAAATGACCTATGGCTATGCAATGCATGCATTATTTGAACATGAAGTGTGAAGAAAGAATCAAGACAGCCCCAAAAAAAACATATTTACAGTTTTAATCAAGGCCAAACAGTGAACACGAATGGGGCTAAGTTAGCATGCAAAAATGGCCCCGAAAGCGAGATAATGAAGCAAGTAACAGATGCTGACCTTAAACAGAGAAGGGCCCTTCTAAAATGTTGAAGAGGGGCCCAAAATATGATGTTTTAAAGTTTATGACAAACCACAAAAACAAACACAAGTGTAGCTAAACTCTCATGCAAGAAATGGGCCAAAAGGGGGACAAAGAAAGAAGTGATGGCTGCCGACCCCAAAAAGATGAGGGCCTTTTAACAATGTTGAAGAGGGGCCCAAAATATGACCTTTTACAGTTGATGATCAAACCCAAAACAGTGTACAAGTATGCTCAAAATACTATGCAAGATAAGGCCAAAAAGAGAGCTATAACACAAAGTATAAAAAGGATGCTTCAAAGAGAAAAAGACCCTTAATGAAACATGAATAGGGGGTCAAAATGAGGCCATTTACAGTTCGGAACAAAGTCCAAAAATGCAAGCACAAGGGGTTAACAAATCATGCAAAAATAGGACCATAAGATGGATACAAAGGCAAATGACAAATGGAAACCTCAAACAGTGATGAGCCCTTAAACAATGTTGAAGAAGGGCTTAAAATAAGCTACTTTACAGTTTACAATATGCCTCAAAACAGTACATACATAGGACAAAAACAATATGCAAGAAAATGGCATACAAGGGAGGTAATGAAGCAAGTGCAACAAGGAGGCCTCAAACAGTGAGAGGTCCTTAAACAAACATGAAATAGAGCTCAAAAAAATGCTATTTTCAGTCAAGGTCGGAGCTCAAAAGTGTAAGCAAGAATAGCTTAGATAGGATGCAAAAATGAGCTCAAAAAGAGGGAAATGAAGTCTCACCCTTGAAGACCAATCTTTAGCAACTTCTTGGCACAAGAAATGGTGTTCCTCAGCTCTAGAAAGCAGCTCCAAGTGGATGGAATGGAGGTGGTGGTGTGGTGCTAGGTGGTGGCGTAGAAAGGGTGTAGGACTTGGATGTTTGGAGGGTTGAAGTGAGAGATAGAGGAGATATGCATGCAAGGCTCTAAAACATTTTTTTCAACCCCAAAACCAGAGCTGGGGTGGTGGTTATATAGGCAAAAGATGGGGAGAAAGAGGGGGAAAAAAGGGGGGGGAAACAATTCAAGTTTCCCCCCAAAATGGCAGCCCCCCGGATACAAAATCTGGGGGGAAATGAAATAGAGATTTGTGGTGTACCAACTGCAAGGATCAAGGCCGGCCAAGTATCTAGGTCACAGGTGGCCGGCCGGCTCTCCCCATGGCCGGCCGGCCAGGGGTCAAAAGGGCCAAGTGCAATTAGTGGCCAACCACCACAAATTGGTGGCCTCCCATGTGTGCTCAACACAACCCTATGGTCAAAAATTGGAAACAGTGAAGCAGGAGAGAGAAAAGGCCACTTTTAGGAGGGGTTCAAAAAGGTCAATCACAATTACTACCCGACCATATGATATTGGTGGCCTCCCAGGTGTGTACAACACAAATATGTGGTTTAGAGCTGGAAAAAGTAGCCTTAGGGTGGTCAACCTTGGCTTTTGAGTGAGAAAAACAGGCGACGGAGGGCGATGAAGAAATATAACTAATTGCTGAAACAATTACTGGCCTCCCACCCTTCTACGACCTTCCTGGTGATGAAACAGAGGTCCCTGCCAAAAATGAACGCAAACCGATGCAAAATGAAGGTTCGGGGGCCGAAACACGCAGCCCGGGGCCCCAAAAACTGACTGTTAGGCACTGGGAGTGGTGTTCGACCACGAAGTTGGTCTCTCGGACCACAGTGTCCCTCAAAAGGGAGTAAATAAGATGCATGCCAAAAACCGGAGCAAATGGAGGTGGTTAGGCGGTCCGGAACCGAGGCACTCGGCCCGACGGTTCCAAAAACTGGGAACCGGGCTCCGAAATGGGCAAAATGGCCTACGACCACGAAATGTAGCCCACGGCCACTGAGAGATGATCTACGAGACCTCTCCCTCCCTTTGGGAAGAGAAACAGAGAAAACCGAGTCTGGTTCGCAAACCGAGGTAAAGCATAGAAAAGTCCAGAAGTCCGGAGGCAAGGCTCACGGCCGAGACTCTGAAACCTCTGGACGAGCACGATATGCAACATCACCAAGCGCTCAATCGGTGACGTCTGAGTCTTAAGGTCGGTCAAAAATGGGGTGTCTACAATATTGTGTTTGGATCCACTGCTGAACATCTTGTGAAATATTTTTCAGATTGCATGACACATGAGTTTGAGATGAGCATGATGGGAGAGTTGTCTTATTTCTTGGGTCTTCAAATTAAACAGTCTCCTTCGGGTATGTCTGTTTCTCAGACTAAGTATGCTAAAAATCTTGTGTCAAAGTTTGGTCTTGAGTCTGCCAAACATGCACGCACTCCCATGAGCACCAGTCTTCACCTCTCCAAAGACTCCTCTGGTATTAATGTAGATCCTACCCTTTATAGGAGTATGATAGGGAGTCTTCTGTATCTCACAGCTAGTCATCCTGATATTTCCTTCAGTGTCGGTGTTTGTGCCCGTTACCAAGCCAGTCCTAAAGAGTCTCACCTTCTTGCAGTCAAACGCATCATCAAATATGTTAATGGGACATTGGGGTATGGGGTTTGGTTTTCTACTGATACTACAGCTGAAATTACTGGTTTTTCTGATACCGACTGGGCAGGGTGTGCTGATGATAGGAAGAGTACATCCGGGGGGTGTTTTTACCTTGGGAATAATCTGGTTTCCTGGCATAGTAAAAAGCAAAATGCCATCTCTCTTTCGACTGCTGAGGCTGAGTACATTGCTGCAGGAAGTTGTTGTGCACAAATGCTGTGGATGAAGCAAATGCTTCATGACTATGGGATAGAACAGAACACTCTCACTCTTTTTTGTGATAACACAAGTGCCATAAACATTTCAAAAAATCCTGTCCAACACTCTCGCACCAAACACATTGACATTCGTCATCATTTTATTCGAGAGTTAGTGGAAGAGGGCCTTATTGTTCTTGAATATGTACCCACTGAGCATCAAAAAGCTGATATTTTTACAAAACCCCTTGATCTTCTTCGGTTTGAGTTCCTTATAAAGACCTTGGGTGTCATGCTCGATCAATAGAGTGTTACTTGTTCCTTGAGTAGGTGTGAGTGTTTGGCTTTATGTGGGCTTGGATGCTATAATCTCATTGTCATTGATATATGTTTGTCTTGCATCCAACTTTATATGTACACTACTCATGCTGCTTACAATATCATATTGTTCTTTGTTCATAGCTCATCTTGAATGCCCATGCTCATTAACCTCATGATCTCATTCTGTACACATCCTTGAGATAAATTGTTGCAGGGGTTTCCGCACAAGTGATCAAAGTTCTCTATGGACCACTAATAGTGTTTCTTGTACTTTTACAGTAGAATTGACCTATACTAGTATATCATGGGTGATGTTGAGTCTCTTAACCATCTACCATCTTTTTTATTTCATTCTTCTCTGGTTTGGTTTCCATACTCTTGAGAGTGAATGCCACCAGTGAGTGCCCACAAGAAAGAAAAATTTGAAAAATAAATTGAAAAATAAAGGACTCATTGATTGAGGGGGAGCCTCCGCTTTTACTCAACAAATACCCTGTGATTCCTAGTGGTTTGACTTTTCTCTGTAATGTTTTAGTTACTCTTGATGGAGGTCCAGCCATCCGATCACTACGAGGATTAACTCTAGCTCAATGGCCTCTCAAGGACTGCACACACACACCTTCATTTTGTGAGATCTCATGTTGGATTTTGAGCTGTACATTCTCATGAAGCTTATGATCATTGATTAGATTTTTCTACTTTGCTCATGATTAGAAGTGTCATTGTTTTCACATTGCAAGCTTACAGGTTTTATGATGTGCGGATTATTTCATCTTAGTATCAATTTTGGCTAAATGTGATCATCTACTTGTGTTCTAGGTCTCGCTTCATGATATTGAGTATCTTGTTTTTTGTTTAAAAAAAAAAAGAAAAAGGTTTTTTGGTTTTGTTTTTTTCTTCTTCGCTCGAGCGAATGAGTCCTCGCTCGAGCGTGCTTCTGCTCCTGCTATAGACCTAAGAGCATGTGTTTTTGGCTTGAGCGACAAGTTCTTAGCTCGAGTGAACTCTTGCGCATTTTTGCCCTCGCTCGAGCGAGAAAGTCTTCGCTCGAGCGACCTGTCGAGGTTCAAATTCTGAAACTGTATCTCTTCAGTTCATTTTTTCCCATCCCTTCGTATTTCTCTCTCTATCTCCTAGTTTTTTTTTTTGTGCTCTCCATTGTTGGCCTCGTCTGAGGTTTCTCTCTTGATTTTGGGGCTTTTTTGTTCTCTCTTGTGCATTCTCTGTCGTTGGTAAGTTTTTTTTTTTTTCTTCTTCGTTTGTCATGAGAATGTGAGTATGCTATGTTTTAATCTCGGTTTTATTATTGTTATTTTTGCTTATTCCTCATGATTTCGAGTCTCTCTTGTATCTAGGGTTCATGATTTCACATTTGGGGTTTAATTTCTGAGGGTTGTTTCATGGGTTTGCTTAGTGGGTTAATATTTTATTGTTTAATTTATGGTTTTCGTACATTGCTTTTCAGTTAGTCTCTGATTCACCTGTTTCTTTATAACCTCCATATTCTGCTAATTTATTATGCTTATGTTTCTAACATTCTTGGACTAATGGTGTTTCACTATGTTCTTTGGTTTGGATTTGGGGTTGTCTATTTTTATTTGGTCCCTTGTGTTGTGGGTTCCTGTTTTTTTCTTTCTGTGTTTGTCTGGGTTCTGTGGTTGTCTTGCTCTGTTTGAGTTGTCTAGACATGGCTGAAAGCTCCAAGCGTCGTAAAACTACGGTTTCCCATCCTTCTTTCAACACTGACAAATTCGAGTCTAAAGAAAAATCTAAGTTGTTTAGGGAGTCGTTTGCCACTCGGAAAGTCCATTTAGAAAGAAATGTACTTCCCGGTGCTTTTGAGGTTCTTACCATTCCGTCTTTGTTCAATTCTCTAGGCGGTGATCAAGTGTTACATTTTTCAAGGCCACAAAATTTGAGTCTAATTCAGGAATTTTATTGCAATATCCATTCGATTCGTAAAGAACTTCCTTGTTTTCGCACTTGGGTTACGAGGTAACCTATAGACATCACATGTGAGGTTTTTAGGTTATTTATTGATCTTCCCGAAGTCTCGGATTTTAGGTATCCTCTCCTTACTCGTTCTGAGATTGATTTTGATCAAGTTACATCTGAACTGTGTGGTTGTGACCGGACTTGGATTGCCGGGGCACTCATTCAACAGAATGAGCTTATTCCTCGGTTTCGTTTCCTTAATCTCATTGTGTGTGCTAATCTCCATGTCACCTCCCATTCTTCACACATTACCTAGGATCAGGGTTATTTGTTGTACTGTATTGATCACAGGCTACCCATAGATCTTCCGGCCATGATCGTTTCCAAAATGATTGCAGTTTTTGAGGGTCATAAATCTTTGGGTCTTCCATATGGGTGTTTCCTTACTCGATTTCTCTCTTCCCGTGGTGTTCCATCTCTTGAGGATGATGAGTTTGCCCATCCTATTAAACCCATCACAAAGGTCAAAGTTTCTCAGAGTCAAGCCCATGTGAGGGGGAGTGTGTCGGGGGTTGGGAGTTCTGGTGCAGGTGATGATGATCCCCTTGCAGAGGAGGATGAGTTTGAGGTAGCCACTGCTGGTGTACCTGATCTACCTGAGATGCGGCCTCACTCATTTCGTGGCCAGCTGCAGATGTTTGAGCAGTCTGTCACTCGTCGCCTCGATCAGTTAGATGCCAAGATGGATTCCCTTAACCGCCGCCTTGATAAGCAGAGTTCTATGCTTGTGCAGATTCTCTCCCTACTAGAGATACAGCAGCCACCTCCACCAGAGTCTTAGTTCTTGACAGTTTTTTGTTCTTCTCTTGGACAGTTTTGGTTTACTTTCTTGGACAATCTTGGTTTCTTTACTTGGATAGTATTTCTGTAGGTATATATGACTGTTTTTTTGTCACTCCCGGCCAAAAAGGGGGAGTATTTTCGGGGTCATGATGTATATATGTTTGTTTTGAGATTGTTTTTTTTATTGAGTTGGTTTGTTTAGATAGCACGTTTGTTTAGGAAATTGTATTAGAAAGTTTTGTCCGGGAGTTGACAAAGGGGGAGTTTGTTAGGTCCCTTAGTCTTGTCAAAACCACGAACAAAATTTAAGTCATTGAGTTGTAATTTCCGTACTGTTTTTTTCTTGCTCGCTCGAGTGAAGAAGCCCTCGCTCGAGCGAAGACTGCGTCTGGCTTAAAACTTGAAAGAGATGAATGTGCGCTTGAGTGAAGCCTTTGTGGCTCGAGTGAAGAACTGCGTCTGCATAAAACCTGAAAGAGTTGATTTCTCGCTCGAGCGAAGGTTTCGTGGCTCGAGCGAAGGCACTTATGGAAATCACGCGAGTTAAGGTTCTCGCTCGAGCGAGAGAAGCTTCGCTCGAGCGAGCTTCAAAATCTAGGATTTTTATAAGTAGTTGTTTTGCTCCAAAACTAGGATTACTTTTCCAGATCTACTTTGAGGTTTTCTAAGGTTTTCTTCTTGAGGTTTTTTGTGAGTTTTCCTTGATAAAATTGAATGAGTATTGAACTCATGAATTGAGAAGCACATATCAAGGAGGTTGATCGAATACATACAAGAGTGTTATTCTTCGGTGGATTTCGAAGATTCAAACGTAGAGTTTCAAAGGCGTTTGATTCTGTACGTAGTCGTTGATTCGACAAGTGAAGTTGTGGATTCAACTTCAGATTAATCAGTTCCGAGACGAAGGCTTGGTGAAAGAGTTACAGAAGGTGTGAAGACAAATTGACTGAGTTGGATAATTTGTGTGTTATCTTTGTAATCTTTCTTTCTTCAGTAGTGGATTGTTTAGTGGCGTTTCGCCCGTGATTTTTGATTACAATTGAAGGTTCTTCAATTGTGGTTTTTCCACGTAAAAATCGTTTGTGTCGATTTATTATTTATTCCTAAAACAACAATCTAAATCACTTTCGTAAGTGCTGGATGATTTAGATTGTGTGTTTTGAATATTTGGGAGTTGGAATATTTTAATCCTGATCTAATCACGAATCACTTAGGATTTTCAATCTTAATCTCTTCTAGAAAGGTTCTAGAAAGGTTTGATATTTTCCAACATCATTATTATACATTTCTAGATATTTCTACCATTATTAAATATCTAGATAGATTATTTCAATCTACTAGATATTTCTAAATGTCTTCATAAATTATTCATTAACTACTCTAGATTTTTCTAGATAAATATCTTCATAAATTATTCATTAACTACTCTAGATTTTTCTAGATTACAAATTATATTTTAACATTCTTTTGATGGAAGTGAGGTTGACTGGGGTGGAACATAGGTAGATTTTGAAGTTTCTTGTTGAGAGCTTTTTGGCTAGCTCTAAGTAGGGTGAGATGTGGCCATGTGCTAGCCATGGGAACATAAAAATTGAGATGGTGCTTTGTTTTGCTTCCATGATCTCTCTCTCTCTCTCTCTCTCAGAGGCTCTTACTGCAACTTCGTCCTGTGATATCCCTTATATATATAGAGAGGAATGATGCATAATAGATGATAAATTTATGTCACAGATATGAGATCTTCTGTTCTCAAATCCTTTGATTTTCAAATCTTTGTATTTCCTTATCTTTGAACGCTCAAAACTATTCAATTATGTTTGAAGATTTTCATATATTGAGATTCTTACATTATCTAAAGGTTGTAACTATTTTGGATAAAAAGACATAACCATTTTTTTGAAACTTTCTACGTTGAAGGAATAATAGTCAAGTAACTGTGGAAAAGATCAACAAGACAATAAATGGTAATTAAAATTGGCTTAATTTGTTGAGTTTGATTTCCGTTTTTTCATTGATAGTTCCCTACAAGTTAGGAGAAAATCAACACGAGTGTTTTCTTGGGTTAAAAAGAAAAATGGAATGTTTGTTTGCATATTTAACCTTTCTTCATCAGTGCACCATGCTCCTTATTTTTCCTTCCTAATGAAATTTTAAGCTCCAAAAATTATCATTAGAATAATCGGGTCTCTATATTCTTTAATATTATTTTTGGAATGATTGTATAAACCTTAAACGAACCCTAAACCCTAAAATAAAAGAAGGAACAGATTTTTCATATGATTTTTTTACTATTAGACACAAATGTTTAGTGGAACCCATATTTTTGTGTATTAAATAAAAAATTCATTTATATACATCCGTACGTCATGGAGAAAATTAAAAGAGCATGCACAAAATCATTAGGTTAAAAAAACAAATCTTGGCAGCTTAATTTAATTTTAGATACTTACGTGTAGGTCCTAATAAGTGAACTTATTGTCTAATAGATCATATGAGAAAAATTTATCATAAAAAAGTCACTAATTGTAAGTTTTAGTGACAATTTATAAAGATCATGACAAAAAAAAGTCACTAATTGTCAATTTTTAGTGACATATATTAAAAATTGTCACAAAAAATTTATTTTTAGCCACAATTTTACCAAGACTTATTTTTAATAGAACTTTATGGGAATTAAGTCCAACTATTAAGACCTATTGGTAGGTAGTTTACCCATTTCTCCCCCCCCCCAACAAAAAAGTTATTAAAAAAATAAAGAAACGTGAATAAAAACAAGCACAAAATTCCCAAAAATGAATGAAATCATTTCTGCCAATGTGAATCTTTAACAGAATTCGAAGCTTAAAAATTTCCCAGAGTAATAATCGGATCTTTAATGCTTAATATTGGAGTGGGATTATGTCACACGATATGTCAAAAGTAATTAATTTTTAATGAAGAATTGGCACAACTAATTAATTTTTAATCGTGAATTAGAGTGTGTTTGCAAATAGAGACGAGATCTGTCTATTTTTGGTAAGATTTGTCACAGTTGCCTTTCAGACTCCATATTTTTTTCATAAATAACAGTTCATATTCCCATCTTCTGATGCAATTATTAACGGTTTAAAAAAAAAAAGAGTAATTTTACTTGAAATTTCTACTATGCCTTTTTAATAAGATACCAATTATGGCTTGAAAATATATAGGTTTCGCTTGGCACCAAGGATCCTCTAGAGTGTTTTTTTCCTAAAATTTCCTAAAGTGATGTATTGTGTGGTTGAAATTTAATACTGAAAAATTGATGTGACTCGTCATTAAATCTCAACCACACAATGCACCACTCTAGAAAACTTAAAAAAAAAAAAACTCTAGAGGATCCTTGCTCTATATTTGATAAAATTATCGAAAGGCGTTCCCTCAAAAGTCACGAGCTGTGAAAGTCTATTTCAAAGGTGCTACGCATAGTGAATTTTGAAATTCTACTAAAATCCACTTCTACAAATTGAGCCAGGTCACTAAGAGAAAATTCAAAACTACTTTTCATTTAAAAAAGAAAAAGAAAAAGTACACTCTGTGTTTATCTAGTCATTCTTTTTTTATTTCATATATTTTAACATTACTTTTTATGTTACCAATTCATCCAAACAAACTATTTAAAGAGTCTTTCTTAATATTAAAATAACTATTGTATTAGCTAATCTGTTAGAACAAATTAAATAAAGACTAATGCGAGGGATTATGAAAAAAATATCATGAAGATGATCATGAAAGATTCTTCACCTTTAGATTACACATACAATAAAACACCACACACTAATCAAAGGATGAAAAATCTTCATGATAAATTTCATGATATTTTTTTCATAATCCTTCACATTACTCTTAAATAAAATAAGACTAGTTATAATAATCAACCGCCACCTTTTAAAAAATTTGTAAAAGATGCTTTTAATAGATTCCAATCAGTTTCCCATGGAATCCTCATTTGTTGTAACAAGGGTGGAATGTGCAGTGGGGATGTATCAATTGTGATAGAGACCCCCACGCATACATAACCCCACAATCCCTACTCTCATCCCAACCACTCATAATGTGGGGCTCACACATACATAACTGGACCCTACACACACATCAAGAGCCAAGATCAAATTGAGAATCATGAAACCTCAAAAAAGAGATCCCAAACATTTCTCTTGCTCCTAAAATGGAATGGGTTTTGGGGTTTAAAACTCTTAAAGAGTGGACTACAACAGGGCAACCATGCTCAGACACCTTTGGCCGGTAAGTAAACAAAAAAAAGGTTGATTCTTAGACTAGGTCAATAAGATTGTAAGCTATAAGGGACTTGGGTCTGCCTTTGATTAGGCATAAAATTGGTTGGATAATTGGCATCTTTATACAAAAAATAAGACTCAACAAATTTTTTGTTAAATTTTAATTTAAAATTTATATTTATTTTATATAGCTCTCTCTTTAAATACACTATCCGTTAGACTTCTATTACAAACTTCTATTCTAACTTTATTTTATTTAAAAAAATCTTTTATTATCTATTCTTTCAATGAATAGTACCTAAAAAAAAAAGTTCAAAAGTGGAGCTAAATTTATCTCAAAAAAAAAAAATAAAAAATGATAAATTATTAAATAGCCAATGAACTACGTCAACAAATTTGTTAAGGTATCTGGAACTATAGAAGAGTAAAAATCATAAAGTTGGGTTGATTGGAATAGGTCCGAAGTTTAGGCCCAAGATGAAAACTCCAATCCCCTATCTCCTCCTTTAGGCCTAAAAGGGAGAAAAACGCCCATAAAAAGTAGGTCAGAAGGGAATGACCATATTGACCGACCAACTACATTGTTGCATATTTGTTATTAATCTATTTAAAGGATGAAAAATGTTTTAGAGTTCTAAAACAGTTCTAATTTGTCTTTTTTATTACTAAGTTTTGTCTTTTTCCCTTTTTTGTTTTTGTTTTTTTGGCACTGTCAGCTCAGTAAAGCTGCTCTACTAGAGCTCTCTATCACTACTATTAAAGGATAATAAGACCCACGTTTATCACATTGCTAAATCTAGCGTGGATGTTTTATGGATTTTTAATGTTACTCTATAATCGTCAATTGTTAAGAGAGTGAGATTCTTATTGTTGGAAACAAAATTAATTTTTTTTTTTAAAATTTTTTTTTTGATAGTGCATTAAAGAAAAGAATCATGGAACAATGCACTAAGAAAATACCTGTTTTAGTTGAGAAAAATGATATACAAATAAAATTTAAGATCTGAATAATGTGATAATAGTATTCTTATAATTACGAACCATGGTAAACATTTTAACTTACAAATGAGTATAGATATAAACGTGACATATTATACTAAATGAAATTCTTATATACAAATTTTGTTCATATAACGTTACTTTTGAAAGAACAAATTCAATGAGAGGAGTATTATAATGATTATTGGCATTAATGGAATGGGCCAAAGAATGTTTGAGGAAGAAAGCATGTCTGAGATCTCTCTATTGATAGTGTGTTGAAATTGGACCATTGGTGGAGCTGGTATTAGTATTGCACCATTTGATCTCTTCGTCGTGCATTCATGCTAAGTTAAATTTTTCCCTATTAGGAAGGAAAAAAATATTCGGAAGTGCAATGGTTGATTATAACTTTTGAAGTAGTAATTAACTTTAAAAAAAAAAAATACTCATTTAGAATTTGAAATGTGTGGATCAATATAATGTTATGATATATATATTTATGTATTTGTATTTACTATTACATTGGTTTAACGGGCACATCACTGTCTTTCACCAGCGCAGTAAAAGCGCATCATATGATAATGCATAAATGCGGTTATTATAATATTATTAGTGGATCAAATTCATTGTATTGCACCCCACCAAGTTTAAATTTATAAGATAGGTTCAAATTTCAAACATTTAAAAAAAAAAAAAAATGAAGATGCATGTACCTGGAAGCGAGATTGGGGCAAAAGATGATGGCATAATCAGAAGCCTAGTAAGTGAAAGTGCTGGTACCATAATCAAATGCATAGCTATAAGCTCTTAGACTGGCAGTCTTGAAAATGGTGGAATAAGAAGAGGGTCTGCGAGTAGTTGTGTTAGCAAACTCCCCACTGTAGCAATATTGGTCTAGCCCAAATGCCTCACATGCACTCCTGTATCCAACTACTCCCACTTCACCATTGTCCCCATCGACCACCTGAAGCTCTTTTAGGCAACCTACAAAGTTTTTATTTATGACAGTACTACTTGAGCATCATCAACAAGACAACCATGAATCATAGTGACTGCAAATGTAACCCTATATTGCATTTAGTATGTGTGTGATTCATAATTTATATTTTTTATTCTTCTCTATTTTTGTGTCCCACTGATCCTAATTAAGTGTTTCACAATTTTTAACGCATTTGAGGATGGTGGTTAGGTGGTTTGGAGGACAAGAGGTTGAAAGTCTATACATAGTTGTTGGAGGCGTAAGATTCATGCCTATTAAGCTTGAGGTGTTGCTCCTTGCCACTATAATCTTGGTAGCAAAAATTATTCAATCTTCTCATAACATTACATAGCTATGCCTAAACAATGTTTTGTGATCATGCAAGGTTATACCCTTGCTATTGGACATGCACACCATCAACATAGTGTGCCAAGGAGATTGAATAATTAATCTAACCATGGGATTGGGATTAGACTTTGACTTAGCCTCTCCATACAGGGGGCACTTGCATATATCTCCAACAATCCTATGTTTTCAGGCCCCATCTAGGCCAATCTAACCATGGGATTGGGATCAGACTTTGACTTGGCCTCTATTTAGGGAGCACTTGCATATATCCCCTGCAAATCCTATGTTTTCAGGCCCATCTAGGCCACTTTCGTCCGACTTCCAGTATAGAAGAGCTCGTATTGTCATGCCTAGGAAGAGTTTTCACGCTTTAATCACCAGATCCTACTTTTTTACGAAAAATAAAAAATAAAAAATCATTAATTACCTTTGTTGAGGTCTGAAACACATCCAGTGCATTGCATACTCCAAACACCTCTTGTGGGGCAGCAACGAGAGGAAGATTATAACCATCAACAATGCTGACATCATAAAAGTCTTTCTCAATGGCACCGGTACCCATTGTGATCTTAAAGAGAGACGCAGGTGGTGCAGTTCCAACGCCATCACACTCCAGCCTCCCACCGCAATCCTTTGTTTGGCATGTAACCACCCTTGACTCATCAAATTTGCACCCTGTCCTTGCCCATATCCGACCTGACCACCCTAGAAATGTCAAAATTCTGACACTTCGGCCAGAGTCGAAATTGAACCCTGTTGCCAAAAGTTGCGATGTCCTTGAACCGACAAGTGTTCCAGGCCAGATTGTTTGTGGGCAATTGTTAATGACAGTGAATGTGAAGGAAAATGAGTTAGTTGGGAATGATTTGACAAGAAAGAACATTAAGAACATCTATGGTGATGTTATAGTGAACATTTTGGGGTAGAGAGAAATGGGTTATGGTTCCAAATTCCAATGCCCTTTTCTTTTCCAGGAATGGGTTAGTAGTAAGGTTCTAAATAAATCGGGATTTTGAAATTGCAATATCAATATTTTGACCAATACTATTTGATATGAACTGATCGAATACTATTATTTAAAACCAAGGTTGATAATCAGTTACAGGAAAGAGACACTACTATATATTGTATTTACAGGTAAGAATCTACATAGGAAACAAAAAGGGTTAGAGTTGCTTTGTGACACACCTTTTTTCCTATAAGCAATAAATGAATTTCAATAATAGTAGCAACCACATCTTCCACCATTATACAAATAGATGACTACTTTAACTACAATTTTACATTAGAATTGCTCCTTTTAAACGGTTGGCACGTCCTACAAAAACATAAAGAATAAGCTTTAAGCCCAAAACAAATATAGATGTCCTTGTAGTACCAAAAAAAAAAAAAAAAGTTTGCAATGCAGTAATCCCAATGACTAATATCCAAATATTAAGGAGCCAAATACTGATAATGTTGTGACAATCAAGCATATGATAATTGTTAATTATTTTTTAGGTAGATTTTTTTTTGGGTGAATATTTTTTAGGTAGATTGAAGCCCATATGTTATGAAATATTGCAATAATGTGATTAAACAAATATGGCTGTGCACTTTAGTATCTATTATTTGCAAGAAAATTTATATGTTAGATACTAGACCATTACAATTTCTATTATTCTTCTTTATAAAAAGATCTTTTTTTTTTTTTTTTTTTTTGGGGGGGGGGGGGTGTAGACACCCCATTTTTGACCGACCTTAAGACTCAGACATCATCGATTGAGCACTCGGTGATGGCGCATGTTGTGCTCGTTCTGAGGTTTCAGAGTTTTGGCTGAGAGCCTTGCCTTCGGGCCTCTGAACTCTTTGTGCTTTGGCTCGGTTCACGGACCAAGCCTTGTTTTCCTTGCCTGAGGGAGGGAGAGGTCTGGTAGACCATCTCTTTGTGGTCGTAGACCACTTTTCCCGTTTGGAGACTAGTTTCTGGTTTTTGGAGCCTTTAGTCGCGTGCCTTGTCTCGGGACCGCTTACCATTCTCTGTTTGGCGTGGTTTTTGAACCACACCTTGTTTCCTTGGCCTGGAGGGCCACTGTGGTTTGGAAGACCACTTTTGTGGTCGTAAACCACTTTTGGTGCTTGTCAACTAGTTTTCGAGGCTCTCGGCTGTGCGCTTTGCCTCCCAAACTTTTGTCTTGCATCCGTTTTGGTTTGTTTTTGGTACAAACCTTGTTTTCCTTGTTTAGAAGGTGGTACAAGGGTGGGACATCAGTATTTCCCCTTGGAGACCACTTTTCCTCCTGCCAGCCGATTTTCTGGTTTAACAACTGGTCTTCTTGATCTTTGGACCATCAAAAGTGGTTGGCTACCACACCACTTGCTTGCTTTCATCCTCTGGACCCTCTCCTACCATGGTCGACTAGTTTTTACTCTAGGGGACCACTTAAAGTGGTCGGCCGACCACTTAAGTAGTTGGCCGACCACTTTAAGTGGTCGCTGCTTTTTGTCACCTTTTTGGAAATATTTTCCTCCAGCTGGCACAGCTAGAGGGCACTGAGACCATCCTCCATACACGTGTATGGAGGGATTGCCTTGGCCCTTAGCTTCTTGGAGAAACTTTGGCTTTTTGTTTCTATAAGAGGGAGGCTCCTCCTCCCTCCTCTAGGTTCATAAATTTTTCCTCAAGAGTTATAGATATAGCTTTGGCTCTATATTACTCTTGTTCTTGATTTTGTGCCTTAAAAGTGTAAATTTGTCATACTTTTGTACACAAACACACACGCAAACACCTTGCTTGTGTTGCTGAGGCTTCTTGAGGTTTTTTTTGAAGTTCTTGGGCTGGTTTGAGCTCAAAGAGTTTGCTGAAGTTGCAGTAATAAAGAAGGTCTTCAAGGGTGAGTTTCTAACCCTTAAAACCCCCATTCTCGCTTAAGCTTTTGGACCCTTTTGCATGCTGTTTTAAGCTTAACTCTAAACTGGAAAAAGTTCTATTTTTGTGTCTTTAAAAAGTTTGTTTAAGGTCACTTTTTCGTTTGGGGTGATTTACCCCCTCTTAGGCCTTGTTAGGCCTTATTTTGAGCCATCCCTTTAGGCCCTTGTTGTAGCCTTTGCATGACATTTCTACCACTGAAAATCCAGAGGATTTTCAGTGGTGAAAAGGTGGTTTTGGGGTCTTAAATAGGAGAGGGTCATCCCCTCTCCTTGTTATGTGTTTACTTGCAATATATGCCTCATGTTTGAGCATGTGTTCTAAGCTTGTGTTGGCCATGTCATGGCTTGTATTTGTGGTTATTTTGATGAGGCTTACCACTTTTTTTTCTTGGTTTGGTTATTCCATGCATGCCTTATACACTTGTAGTGTAAATCTTACAAACTAGTTGTGTGTGTCTCATGTGTGAGCATTGTGTATGCCATGTCACATTGCATCGTGCATGTTATGTTGTTATTTGAATTGCGCATGCCATGCTCTTGATTTGCATTGTGTATGCCATGATCATATTGCACTGAGTATGCCATGATTATTCATTACATTGAGTATGCCATGTAGTTTATAGCATTGTGAATGCCATGTTGATTACATGCTTATATCACATTGCATTGAGTATGCCATGTCCATTTGCATTGTGTATGTTAGTTAGCATTATGCATTGTGCATGCCATTAGCATTGAGTATGCTAAGTTACATTGCATCGCATGTTTGCATGCTTGTCCCTCCCATGTTGTTTTGCTTGAATTTGCATTGCATGTTTGCATGCTAATGTTGCATTACATTCATTCGCATTATGTATGCCATGTTGTGTTGCATTGTGTTTGGAATAGGTGTTAGTCCAAACACGGGAAACGAGGGACGTTTCATACTTTGAGTGATGAAACGTGCCTCAATTCTCGGTCGCTGACGCTCTTGATCATACATGATAGAGTTCTAGGCTTTATGTGTTTACATGTGCATTCATTTTCATATTGAATTGTGCAACTTCGCCTCTCGGCCATCATGCATTGTAATGCGCAATTAGTGGCCTGAGGGTCGAGAACCGCACTCCCTTGAGTTCATTACATGATAGGGAGGGTGGTTGTACACACATATCTTGCAAATACATTGCCATGCCCTTTCTTGCTCTCTGTTGCAAGAAACTGGAATTTAGCAGCAACACTGGTCGGCCAGCCAGAAAAACTAGCTGGCTGACCACTTTTTCTAGCTTTCTACAAGAAAAGTGGTCGGCAGGTGGCTAGGGAGACCAAAAGTGGTCGGCCATCCTCCCACAGGTCTCCCAAGGTGGAGTTTCAGCTTTCTGGAGCTTGGTGCAAGTTTCTGAGGACAAATGAAAACAGAGGCAAATCGGGGCATCGCATTGGATTTCCAAACGAGGCGACCGGGCTTGCATGCATTCCTCTCCCTCTGAGGCTCCTGATTTATTGCTTTCCTTAGCTGCCATGCTTAGATAGCTAGCTTACGCTTTGGTTTGTACTTTAATAGTTAATGCGTTTAGCTATTTCAATTTGTTTTGTAATAATTAGTTAACTAGGATTAGTTAATTAATTGTGCTGTAATAATTAGTTTAATTAGTTTAGATTAGCTAGTTAGCTTCTTATTCGGTCCTTCCGTCGATAGGGCGTATTGTTGTAATAAGCGTGCGTGTGTGCGATGCATGTCTTCCAACCCCCATTTCTTTCTCCCTTTTACTTAACCGCTTACGATGGTTAGTTTTAGGGCATGTTTCGTTTAGCATACCTTATGCTTGTATGCGTGCATCCATTCATTTGTCTTGCATGCACCAGGCTCGACGCATCATACTAACTGCATTGTATTTCAATTCCAATTTGAATACATGTACCAAGTTGCATTTTGCATGACATCCTAGGTAGCCGAGCCTATTTTAGTAGCATTTCACATGTGTTACATTAGCTATCTTAACATGAACTAGCATCATGCATGATTTCTAACTAGTTCTTTTTTGTTGCTTGGAGTACACTGTGAGTGTTTACGCTTTAGCATACTGCATATGTGTTAATGTTGCCATGAAAGCATGCTTGCCATGAGGCTAACTGCTTACTTGTTTAACTGCCTGAATGCCTGTGGGTGAAGGTTGGATTACTTGAGTTGGAACAATTCATCGAATCCCGAATTTAGCCTACTTGCGAGTAGCACACTTCAAACCATTTTCAAACAAACGAACATGCAATGTTTTGTTCCAAATTAGGCGATCTAGTCTATACTTGTGTGTTGTGCGCATCACGTAGTAATTCTAGCTAATTAACCGGAATAGGAGCACATATGTTTTCAAAAACAAAATATCATGTTTAGTACAGGCCGATCTTTGATCGGGCTAGCGGGGATGCTCATTGGATGACCTTCCCTTCTCGTACCTAAGTTCCCGAGCCGAGGCAACTTTGGTGATGACGGACACGTGGCCTTAGGCACGAGTCAGGGTTTCCTAAATTCCCCTCAAAATAAAATATTTAGGTGGCGACTCTGTATCTGGCAAAGCAGTCCATGTTTGGCACTTCTTTCTAAAAAATCAGTTTTTCAAAATAATTTGCCGGATTTGGACTCTTTGGTGATTTATCGGTCTTACATCGCATATTGTAAGATTAGATTCAGAACCGTGACATTTGAGTCCGAACTGTAGTAGCTCGGAACTAAACGAGATCCCCGTCACTTTTCGTAGGCGCGCGCCGATATCGGAGGGTTCTCGGGAGTGCGTCTACAGTTTCTGGTGACTCTGTTGGGGACTTAGAGAACTTGACTCGAACTCATGATATCTTGTTTTGACTACACTTATGTGTTTCTTTGCATTGCATTTGCATTGGTGTGCCTAAGACACCGTGTTCGCCATCTGCTATTCCTGAACGGTTAGCCTGAGGCTGTGTGCCATAAGGTTGACCGGTTACGGGCTCTGCCACGATGGGAACACAAACCCCAGTTGTTACCGGGGCACCCTTTTTTGACCATTCGACCTAGTGCATGTCGGAATCCATAGTGACTATTCCAAATTAGGACAATAGGACAGGTTGCTTACCTGATTATAAGTTGTTTAAAACCGCTGCGTGCATAGTGAAACCCTAAATCCTGACAAAATAGGATAGGGAAACCCTACTCCAACATAGGGGTGTTTTGGCTCTCATTTGCTTGTTATGTGCTTTTAGAGTGTGCCTCTACAGGAATGCATATAACAGTTTGCAAGTCTGGGTATCAGGCCTGAGGGCATCAGTATTTTGGGGGAATCAGTCTTACCTAAAGGATATCAGTTTACAAGAAGAATTTGGAGCAGATTTCAGTATAGAGTGCGGTCTTTTAGCTGTGCTCGTATTTGTTCAAATGAAATCAGGCTGAGATGCTGTCTGTTTTCTCTTTTGCAAGGTAGTCATGGACCTATAGCTTCAGAAGGCTTCTATATCTCCCGGGTACATTGGACCTTCGTTGATAGACTTTGTCAGGTCAGAGATTCAGTACAGAGCAGTCAGTGTTTTCCTTTGCTGAGGCAAGGCAGAGATAGGCCAGTCGAGGCTTACCAGTTCATCTGATCCGTTAGTCACCAATTACATCACCTCTGTTTAGTTCAGCAAACTCATGATGACACAGAGTTCAGAAGAGATCGTGGTCATGACAGCAGCATTAAACCAGGGATTCACAATGTAGGGTGAGATCGGTGCTAAAATACAATGCCCATCTAGGGCGCCTACCGCACATCCAATCTGGGAACCCCAATCATTTCAAACCCGTGAGCCCACCACTTTTGAGCTAATGGGAATGATCGGCGATCTTCAGAGAGCTGTGGCTGATCTAGCCTTTGGAAATGTCGACTCCACCATCGACCATGGCACGTGCCGGAAATTTCACACCAAAGGAACCCCCAATATTAGGGCGAATTGTAATTGAACTCGGCCAATCTGAAGTCATCCCAAGTTCGAGCAATGACGTATCGGCAACAACCGGGTTTCGCACTAACGTAGCAACCCAAACCTTCGACCAAGCTGAGGTGAGTGGAAAGAACAAGGTGGAGGCAATCATCAACCCCTATGAACAACTTCTGTAGGCTGTTGAGGCTTTGAAAGCCGGGGGACTGAACAAACAGCAAGTGCTCGCAGTTGTTGCAAAAACTATGGATGACATTTTCGTCACCTAGAACGAAGGCAGTTCAAGCCAAGGGGAAAATCGGGAGAAGGGCCATCATACCAGAACCGTTCCTTCCAACCCTAAGTCTACACCTGGGAAAGATTAGCAGACTAAGCCAGTACCTGCCGACCCTTTTTCTAGTGCACCGAGCAAAAATCTAGAAACTTCGAAGTACCAACCCCGGGGTCGCAGGGTCTTCTATGCCCTCTATATGCCTTTGTCCAAGGCTCTTCAAATCCTTGTTGAAAAAGGCCATCTCAAATCTCTTGAGCCTCGCCCCCTCCCGAATCCCCTTCCAGCTAAGCATGATGGTACCCAGTACTATGCATACCATTAACAAACCAGTCACAACACCGACAATTGCTTTCGTCTTCGCCACGAAGTACAAGACTTGATTGGCAATGAGGTCATCATCTCACCAAGCTCAGCAAAGTCTATCGTCATTGGATCAGTGAACTTGGGGGATAGTACGAGTATGTGATCAGGAGTTGAACCACGTGCGGGCGGCGCTCAGTTTACTCTGGATGTGGCGTATGGCACACACTATTTTGAGCATTTGTGAATGTTGGTTCTAGCTTGAGCATTGAGTTAGTTCTGTTGTGTTGTTTTGAGTTTGTCTCTTTGTTTTGAGTCAGTCTTTTTGTTTGGGGTCTGTCTTGTTGTATCGAGTCAGTCCTGTTGTATAGGAGTCAGATGATTTCAGGGGTGTTACTCCAGACATCACTTGCTTGTTTTATGTTTGTCTTTTCGCTTTCTTTTGAGTCTATTTGTGCCGTGGAGCCAGTTACACCAGAAGATCTGAATGAAACAGCAGTGGTTTTCATGTTTTTCTACTTATTTCTGCTTTGAGCCAGTTGTGCTAGCAAGCTTGATTAAAACGGCAGTGCATTTCACCCGCTCTTCTGTGCCTTGAAATTATTGCATTGACTTAAGTTTTTCAAAACCTTTTGAACATTGTAATGAAAACGAAGAGGAAGGAATTCCTCAGGTTTTGCAAAATTTGATCAACTGAGAGAAAAAGAGGCATGCTAAGCCCTTAATGAATGAAATCATGCTTGTTAACGTGAGTACTGAGAATGATCTTGGCTTGATCCAGATTGGTTCTACATTGTCTTCAGCGCGAGTGACTAGTCGCTTTCTTAAAATTTCAAAAAATGTTTTGCGCCATCCTGCGAAGACCTGTGTGGAATCGCTCTTGAGATTGTGCAGCCTAGGATCGCTCTCAGCCTCGAGACTCGTCCCCTTGCTTTCAAACCTTGAACTTGGTTTCAGAATGTTCAACGGTCAACCGTAATGTGAGGCCTGTGTGGCCAGGTTTAAAGCAGCCCTCGCACTAGGGGCAAGAAAGTCAAATCAAGAAGGTCAGACGTCATCGAAAGAAGCTTGCAAAGCTAGATCAAAAGCCCCTCCCTCGAACTAGGGGCAAAAATGTTTGATGTGCTCGAAGAGTCAAAATCGGGACATTTCTCAAGCTAATGCAAATTGGCAAGAATGCCAAATCCCAGAAGGGAGGAAAGAAGAAAGTATTGCTGAAGAACAATCGAGCTCCTATCCACAACACTAGGGGCAATTCAGCTCCCCATTGGATGGACTTCTACATCATCAGTAAACAGCAACCATTCTCCTAGATTTAGATGGCTTTGAGATCTCAAAAACCATTTGACATGGACAAAGCTACACTTTTACCCTTGAGAGGCTCGCTGGGCTGAAAACCCAGAAGGACGACCCAGGCAAAAGTTAGAGCAAGAAAAAGCAAAGAACAAAAATAAAAAAATGAAAAAAAGAAAAAGAAATGAAAAGAAGAAAAGAAAAGAAGAAAAAAAGAAGAAAAGAAAAGAAATGAAAAGAATTGAAAAAAAAGAAAAACAAAGCTCGCAAGGTTGAAAACCCGGAAGGGCGGCCTCGGCAAAAGTTAGAGCGCAAAAGGAGAGGTTAATACCCGAGTGTACCTTAACTCCCCGAACTACGTAAGGCTTGATTCCCATGTTTGGGATACGTAGGCAACTTCATTTTGAAGTCCAGCCGTAAACACTTCCAAATCAATTGTGTCCATGTAATGGTTCTGATCATCTTTGTTTTTTCTATATCCAAGAGTTCGGTTGTGATCTTCACTATGAGAACTGGTTACAGTGTGCTGCGGTGCCATTCAAACAAGGGGCAACTTTCCGTTGCCGTACTGTGTGCTGCGGCGCTATTCAAGCGAGGGGCAATTTTCCATTATTTTGGATCTGAGGTTGTGCATCTTAAGAGTAGATTCTGCGTTGGTCGAGCGGTGACCATTTGTAAAAACAGTTTTGAGAATTTTTAATGAGGTTGACTAATTTCCTCGAAAGTCATTCCATTTTTCCAAAACTGGACCTTTTCTTGGACCCGAAAAAGGAAAATTTTCAGTGCTCATAGCCTAACTTGCATGATTTTAAATCAGAAAATTGAACAAGTATGTTAATCTAACTCTCATATTGGTCAAAATTGTTTTAGTAGAAAACCAAAACAAAATATGGTCAAAATGATAAACTAGAGGCATAGTTGAGTCAGGTGTTCTGTCTTTTCCCTATTGTCAACATACTTGCCAGAAAGGGCATCATGTTTGCCAGAAAAGGGCACAACGGAAGCTAATAGAAAAGGGCTGAAAGCTCTCAATATCCTCCAAGCAACGAGGTATCAAACCAAGTGCGAAGCATGAATTGGAATGTGTGGACGCGCCCTGAGGGACTTATGCTACCACAGTTCGGACTCGTTTGTGTCACGGTTCTTAATCTGAACCAAAGAGTCCAAATCCGGCAAATCGTTTTGAGAAACAGATATTTTTTTTGAAAGAAGTGCCAAACATAGACTGCTTTGCCAGATACAGAGTCGCCACCTAAATATTTTTTAATGGGGGAATTTAGGAAACTCTGACTCGGTGCCAAAGGCCACGTGTCCGTCATCACCAAAGTCGCCTCGGCTCGGGAACTTGGGTACGATTGGGGAAGGTCAGCTATGAGCACCCCCTCTCGCCCGATCCGAAGATCGGCCTCTACTAACCATGATATCCGATTTTGAAAACGTTATGTGTTCCTATTCCGATTAATTAGCTAGAATTACTATGTGATGCGCACAACACAAAAGTATAGACTAGATCGCCTAATTTGGAATGAAGCATTGCATATCCGTTTGTTTGGAAAATGTCTGAAATTTGCTACTCGCAAGTAGGCTAAAACACGAATTTCAACGAGTTGTTCCAACTCAAACAATCCGACCTTCACCCACAGGCATTCAGGCAGTTTATATCACATAAGCAGCTAGCCACATGGTAAGCATGCTGTCATGTTAACATTCACACTCATGCGAGATGCTAAAGCATGAAAATACTTACAATGTACTCCGAGCCAAGACAAGAATATGTTAGCAATCAATGCATGATCCAAGTCCATGTTAAGTGGCTAATGCAACGCATACAGAATGCAATCTAGAATAGGCTCGGCTAATCTAAGGATGACATGTGAAAATGCACAGATAGCATGTATTCAAGTTAGATTTGAAATACTTTATGCAGTTAGCATGATGCGCCGAGCCCAGTGCATGCAATACTGATGAATGATGCACGCATGCATAGCATAAGGTATGCTAAATTAAACATGTCCTAATACTAACCATCAAAAGCAGGTAAGTAAAAGGGAGAAAGAAGTGGGGGTTGGAAGACATGCACACACGCACCCACACTTATTACAAATTTGCCCTCGCTCGGAGGGACCGAAAGAATAATACAATTAATTAACCTACAAGCTAATTAAATATTACAGGCTAATTAATTAACTAACAAATTAACTAATCTAATGAAAGCAGTAAACAGCCTCGGGAAGAGGTCCCAATGCAATGCGCGCTCGGCTCCACTCGGAAAGCCACTGCCATGCACAAGTTGCCTCTGCTTTGACTATTACCCTTCTCTGAAGACTGCGCAAATCTCAGGGTTGCTTCTCTGAATGCTGTGGAGCACCACCGGCTGAGGGAATTGGTCACCGGCCATGGAGAATGGTCACCGCCCACAAATTAATCCATCGGCCATTTATGGATAGCCGGTCGGCACTGAAGATGGCCGGCCGGCCAAATCTTCCTGCAGAATTTGTTTTTAACAGCAGCAGAGGGCAAAACATAGCATGGCAATGCATTTCAAGCAATGTATGCACTAATCACACCCCTTATCATATTCATGACTCAAAGGGATATGGTTCTCGATTCTCGGACCACCAATCGTGCATTTCCATGCATGATGGCCCGAGAAACCAAGTATGCATTTTGATATGGAATGCAATGCACATAATCAAATAAAAGGGGCTCAACCTCTATCATACTCAACTCAAGAGGTGAAGCATGCATGCCGATGCAATGCATCCTAGGTATGGAGGCTAGTATGCAACATGGCAATGCAATGTGCAATGTAGGTTAGGCACACAACCTAAGTAAAGAAGCATGTAAGGCATGAAGCAATGCAACCTACAAGTATGCAAGACACAATGTGGATGTTCAAGCATGCGAGCAAGCATGTGACTTCATTCAATCATGCAACAACACACTAGTATGCAACAACACACAAGGTGAGCATGCGACAAGATGCAAAGGGGTGGACTTAAACTAATTGGACAGCCCTATACTAAGCCCAAAACAGTGACTAATGCTATGGAAATGAGGGCCTACACATACACACACATGTACATGTTGATGGGCCAACACTTAAGCATCAAACAAGCAACCTTTAAGCACACTTAAAAGAGCCTAAACATAGACAATTACCATGTAATGTAAACTCTGAAAATCGTGTTAATGATGGTGCCAAACCAATTTAAACAAGACAAACATGGCATGTAATTGGTCCAAGTACTTGAGGCAAGCCAAGGAGACTTAAACCATGGCTAAGTCAACCAAGCCTCACAAGGCCAAGAGGACTTAAAACAGGTTCAAGGCAGTTCTAGACAATGCTAAGGGAACACCTAGATGGCATCTAAGTGGCTTAAACATGCAAGCATACAAAGAAGCACATTCATGGAGCATAAGGCAACAACCTTTTAAAGCAACAAAGGAGCATCAAATGCGAGTATGCAAGCATGTTATAAGGACTGAAATAGCATGGTAAGTGGTTCCAAACCACTGAAATAATGCAAGTAATGCATGCTACACACTCATACACCTAAGGCTAACAAGCCAAAATGCAAGGTGGCTATGCTAAGCATGCTATGGTCGACCAAACAACCAAAAAAAAAACTTAAGCATGCTAAGACAAACACAAAAGCTTCACAAAGCTTGGCCAAAATCATGCTAGAACAAGGGTCAAAACCTAAAGCATGTTAAGACCTAAACATGGCATTACAAGGCATGTATGCTAAGCAAGCATGGTGTACCTAAACCAACATACAACAATGCTATATTATGACATAATAAGCATAAAAATCAGTTAAGGCATGGCCAACATGAACCTAAACTAGATGCTCCCTCAAGAGGCAAAGATTGCCCTTTTTAAGGACAACAAGGAGAGGGGGTGACCCTCTCCTTCTTGGGACCTCAAGGCACCATCCTCACCACTGAAATCCCTCAAGATTTCAGTGGTGAGGAGGTTCAAACACACTGGTCCCGGAGCTCACCAAAATAGCACAAAAACAAAGGCCAAACAAGCCTTAAGAGGGGTCAAACAACCTCAAAGCTCAAAACACTCTTAAAAACTATTTAAAGGACTCAAAAATAGAACTTTTATATGTTATATGCAAAGCCTAAAAACAGTTGCAAGATAGGTAAAAAAACTATGCAAAAATAGGGTATTTAAAGGTAAAGTCCTTACCCTTGAAGACCTCTTTCAAGAACAGCACTCCAGCTACTTCTTTGGCTCCAAACCAGTCTAAAAACTTCAAGAAAAGGCCTCTGTCCCCTCAACAATCAAGGTAAGGTGTGATGGTGGGTGTTTGTGCACAAAAGTAAGACAAAACACACACTAATACACAAGAGAGAGAGATATAGAGATGGAGGATGTGCAAACCCTAACCCTAAAACTCAGAGCCCTTTGGAAATGTTGTCTATTTTTTTGTAACCCTAATGGAGGAAGAAGAGGCTTCCTCTTATAGAGCTCAATCTTGTAAAGCTTACAAGACAAGCTAACAAGAGGGAGATCCCTCCATACACGTGTATGGAGGGGAGCAAAGTGTATGCCAGCTAGCATACAAATATCTGCAAAAGCAGATGCACAGTAGTCGGCCGGCCAAAAATGTAATTTGACCAAAAAAGATGGCCGGTCGACCATCTATAGTGCCGGCCGGCCAAACATTTGGCCGGTGGCACAAAAACACAGCCGGTGGCCTCAAGCCATGGCCGGTGGAGTGTGGGGATAGCCCACAAGCCATTCCCTGCCCCTCCAAGGCAAAACACAAGTGTTTGGTGCAAAACCAGACACAAAACAGTCGAGTCGAGAGATCCTGAGGCAAGGCGCGTAGCCGAGACCTCCGGGAACTCAAGATAAACACAAATAAGGATGATCACCGAGTGTTTAAGCGGTGACGTCCAAGTCTTGAGGACGGTCAAAAATGGGGTGTCTATAGAATGGATCAAGATATTCCATCCCCTCATCAAGGGCATCGACTAAACAACGCCGGGAGAAATAGCCATGAGCTGAATATGCTGGGCATGAGCCCACAACCTTCAATCTATCCGTCAACCATATCTGGGAAGGGATGAAAAATAAGAGATTAAAGAATAGAGAGGTGTACGTTGAGAGAAAAAGTTAGAAAAAGGTTTTAAGAGAAAAACCGAGGCTGAGGGTCGAGTGATGTGAGAATCACAAATAAGAAAGGGTGGGAAACAATACCCGAAGAAACTGGCTCCTCGCAAACTGAGAGGTTTCTCGTCTTTGAAATACGTTTGAGTGTCGTGTGTGTTGTTTTGTTCGTCTCGATTCTTGTTTTGAGTCGTTTCATGTGTCAACAGATGTGTTGAGGTTGTTTTACCTTTATTTTCTGTTGTTGAGTCTTTTTCGCTGTGTCCAGTCGTAGGCTCAATACCCGGTCGAGAATTCATTTCTCCATTTCAAAATAAAATCATTTTGTGCTTAGAGTGCTGTGCTATTCTCCACATTTGTGCAAAATAGAATTTGTTCCTTCATAAAACTGCAGTGTTCAACCCGGGTCAAGTGAGAACAGTTAAGCCAAGACCTATCTGAAGCTATACAGGTTCTAGGCTGCGAAGCAAAAGAAAAGAAGAAAAATTTGGAGCATCTGAGTATTGTTTCAACTTCTGCATGTTCCTTTATTGCATCCCGTATGTTCAGATTGAACTGTTTGTTCAGAGTGAGCCGTGTGCAGAATAAATTGAGTACTGTGTTATGAGCTGTGTGTTCAAAGTGAGCAGTGCGTTGTATGAGCCGTGTGCAGAATAAACCGAGCACTGTGTTATGAGTTGTGTGTTCAGAATGAGCAGTGTGATGTATGAGCTGCGGGCCAAGTAAACAGAATACTGTGTCGACTTCTTCGATGCTAGAATGGCGATCAGAAATGCTCTCCCTAGTATCATTACATGCCAGAGGTATCTTGGCTGTGTTTGCAATGATTTCCTAGGAGATTAACTACGATGGTGGAAACTAGACTTCGAATGGCTGCTGCCTAGAACACAAAGGTTTGGAATTTCTGAGGCTAAAGTTTGGTTTAAATACCCAGGGGTGTATCCCCCGCTTGAAATCTATATGGAAGCCCCATAGGTCGAGGTAGCGGGTATGCATCTCGATTCTGGTTATTAAACCAACCTAGTCTGTCACCCCGTTGAAGAATAAGGAAAGTTGTGAGTATGATCAGGAAGAAAAAGTGGCATCCGTGGTTTCCCTAGTAGATGTTGCTCCTTGTCAGCATTTCAGGACCTTCGTACTGTGAGTTGAAGGTAAGTATTCGAAGAAAGCAAGGGGAGATCCCCGTCAGGGTAGAGCGGTTTACCGCCACTCACCTCATGAGGTGCTTTCTAAAGCACCACTTCGTTTGTTTATTGCATTCCTTTAGCATCTTGCATTGTATTACTTTGTGCCTATCGAGTTTTTTTCCCCTTCATGCACAGTATTATATGTACTATTCATTCAGACGAGTTCCGGTTCAGTTTGACTGATACCTTTCTCCTCTCGTGTTTGGCGCGCGTTTGGATACCTTTCTCCTCTCGCGTTTGGCGCGCGAGAGGTTTACCTTTCCTCTCTTGCGTGTGATATGTTGAGAGATGCTTCCTTTCCTCTCTTGCGTGAGATACGCTGAGAGATGCTACCTTTCCTCTCTTGCGTGTGATACGCTGAGAGATGCTTTCTTTCCTCTCTTGCGTGTGATACGCTGAGAGATGCTTTCTTTTCTCTCTTGCGTGTGATACGCTGAGAGATGCTACCTTTCTTCTCTTGCGTGTGATACGCTGACTGATGCTTCATTTCCTCTCTTGCGTGTGATACGCTGAGAGGTTTACCTTTCCTCTCTTGCGTATGATACGCTGAGAGATGCTTTCTTTCCTCTCTTGCGTGTGATACGTTGAGAGATGCTACCTTTCCTCTCTTGCATGCGATACGCTGAGAGATGCTTTCTTTCCTCTCTTGCGTGTGATACGCTGAGAGATGCTACCTTTCCTCTCTTGCGTGTGATACGCTGAGAGATGCTTTCTTTCCTCTCTTGCGTGTGATACGCTGAGAGATGCTACCTTTCCTCTCTTGCGTGTGATACGCTGAGAGATGCTTCCTTTCCTCTCTTGCATGTGATATGCTGAGAGATGCTTTCTTTCCTCTCTTACGTGTGATACGCTAAGAAATGCTACCTCTCCTCTCTTGTGTGTGATACACTGAGAGATGCTTTCTTTTCTCTCTCGCATGTGATACGCTGAGAGGTTTTCCCTTTCCTCTCTGGCGTGTGATACACTGAGAGGTTTCCCTTTCCTCTCTCGCGTGTGCTACGCTGAGAGGTTTTCCCTTTCCTCTCTCGTATGTGCTACGCTGAGAGGTTTTCCCTTTCCTCTCTCGTGTGTGCTATGCTAAGAGGTTTTCCCTTTCCTCTCTTACGTGTGCTACGCTGAAAGGTTTACCTTTCCTCTCTCGCGTGTGCTACGCTGAGAGGCTTTTTCCTTTCCCCTCTCGCGTATGATATGCTGAGAGGTGTGTCGTTCTTCTTGTTGCATTGTTATGCACACTCTCCTTCTTTTCGAAACACGGGGATACGTCCCTATGTTTCTCCCTCTTTGGTTTAGAGCATTTGGAATACGTTCCAATGCTCGTACCATTTCGGAACACGGGGATACGTCCCTATGTTTCTCCCTCTTTGGTTTAGAGCATTTGGAATACGTTCTAATGCTCGTACCATTTTGAAACACGGGGATACGTCCCTATATGTCTCCCTCTTTAGTTTAGAGCATTTGGAATACGTTCCAATGCTCGTACCTTTTCGAAACACAGGGATATGTCCCTATGTTTCTCCTTTCTTTCTGAAACACGGGGATATGTTCTTATGTTTCCTTTCTTTCCGAAACACGGGGATATGTCCCTGTGTTTCTCTATTGTCCCTTTCCATACGCGATTTTAACGTGTTTGGAATTTGTCTCAGGTTGCGCTATGTACGTGCCTGGGCAGTTTGTTTTCGAACCTCCTCTCAAGATTTCAGCGTGGTTTGAGTGTCCATTTCTTTACGCGATTTCAGCGTGTTTGGAATTTATCTCAGGTTACGTCGTGTACGCGCTTGGACGAGTTGTTTCGGACCTCCTCTCATGATTTCAGCATGGTTTGAGTGTCCCTTTCCTTATGCGATTTCAGCGTGTTTGAAATTTATCTCAGGTTGTGTTGTGTACGCACCTGGGCGGTCTGTTTTCGGACCTCCTCTTACGATTTCAGCGTGGTTTGAGTGTCCCTTTCCTTACGCGATTTCAGCGTGTTTGGAATTTATCTCAAGTTGCGTCGTGTACGCGCTTGGGCTAGTTGTTTCGGACCTCCTCTCACGATTTCAGTGTGGTTTGAGTGTCCCTTTCCTTGCGCGATTTCAGCGTGTTTAGAATTTATCTCAGGTTGCGTCGTGTACTGTAACAAGCCCGCGGGGGGCCTCGCTACAGTTCGGACTCGATTTGTGTCACGGTTCTTAATCTGAACCAAAGAGTCCAAATCCGGCAAATCGTTTTGAGAAAACAGATTTTTTTTTTGAAAGAAGTGCCAAAACATGGACTGCTTTGCCAGATACAGAGTCGCCACCTAAATATTTTATTTTGGGAAATTTAGGAAACCCTGACTCGTGCCTAAGGCCACGTGTCCGTCATCACCAAAGTTGCCTTGGCTCGGGAACTTGGGTACGATTAAGGAAGGTCACTTCGTGAGCACCCCCGCTCGCCCGATCAAAGATCGGCCTCTACTAACCATGATATCTAGTTTTGAAAACATTATGCATTCTTATTCCGGTTATTAGCCTAGATTTACTATGTGACGCGCACAGCATACAAGTATAGACCGGGTCGCCTGAATTGGAACAAAACATTTCATGCTTGTTTTCGAAAGATGGTTTGCTACTCGCAAGTAGGCTTAAAATGCAGATTTTGCCACCCTCGGGTGGGCTTAGAAAAGATGGTTTTGCCACTATCTAGTAGGCTTAAAACTCACAGTCGATGATTTGTCCCTATCCAAATAACCCAACCTTCACCCACAGGCATTTAGGCAGTTATATCACATAAGCAAATAGCCTCATAGTAAGCATGCTATTCATGGCAGTCACTCACACGCATGTAAGGATGCTAAAGCATAAAAACTTACCGAGTACTCCAAGCCAAAACAGAAGCTAATTAGAAATTCATGCATGATCCTAATTATACAGAAATGCCTAATGCAACACATGCAAAAATGCAATTATAGCAGGCTCGGCTATTCTAAACATGGCATATGAGATGCAACAGCTAACAAGTACTCAACTTGAAATTGAAATACAAATGCAGTTAGAATGATGCGCCGAGCCCGTGTATGCAAGACAGATGAATGAATGCAAACATGCTATCATACTGTATGCTAATTGAAACATGCCCTAATCTAGCCATCATAAGCTGGTAAATAAAAGGGAGAAGACGTGGGTTGGAAGACATACATCACACTCACGCACACTTATTACAACATTGCCCTCGCGCAGAGGGTCCGAAAAAATAATATACAGTCCCAAATGAATAGTACAGTCCAAATAAATAATACAGTCCAAATATGTACAAAACCCTAATTAATTAACAAATTTAACTAGGAAAGCATTAAATTGGCGTGCAAGCCAGGGACTGCCTCGACTCTGCTCCGGATGATGAATGATGCATGCTCGGGTTGTCTTTACGCGGAAATCCATGGCGATGCCCCAATTAGCCTCTGCTTGCAATTATTCTTAGAATGCGTGCCAAGCTTCGGGAGGCTGCTGATTCTTGATTTGCTGCAACAGAGAGCAACAGAGGGGCATGGCAAAGTATTTTCACACATGTATGCATGCCTCGATCCTTGTGCCACCAATCACGCATCTTGATGCATGATGGCCGAGGAGTCGAATTGCACAACTCAATATGGAATGAATGCACATGAGAATACAACTAAGACCTAACTCCATCATGGACAATCCGGAGTGTCGGTGACTGGGGAATTGAGACACGTTCCGTCACTCGGAGTACGAAACGCCCCTCGTTTTCCGTGCTCGGGCTAACTCCTATCCCAAACACAATGCAATATGCATGACATGCATGAATGCAACTAAGATACAACCTAACATGCACAATATTATGAAATGGCGTACACGATGCACGAGGTAACATGGCATACACAATGCGCTAACATACAGCCTAGCATACACAATACTATGGAATGAAATGGCATACACAATGCATAATGGGCTTACACCAACATGAGTGGACCTCAGCCACACTTACATAAGAGGCCATTAGATGAAAATGAGACACTCGAAATGCGTGCACACGTGCACGCAAACCGAGGACCGAACCTAGGGCACGAATGCCACTCTACCAAAGCATGGCAAGGCATGGAATATGGCATACTAGCATGCAAATTTGAGCGCTAAGATATGATGCAAAACAGCCCCGAAGCATGGAAACATGGCACCCGATGCATGAAATGAGACTCGAAACTCGAAACTAGGCGCATGGAATGACTTATAGCTATACAAAGCATGCATTATTTGAACATGAAGTATGAATACAGAATCAAGACAGTCCCAAAACAAGCATATTTCCAGTTTTAAGCAAGGTGAAAAGGTGAACACAAATAGGGCTAAGCTAACATGCAAAAATGGCCTCGAAAGAGAGATAAAGAAGCAAGTAACAGCTTCTGGACCTAAATGGCAAAGAGCCCTTCAACCAAGTTGAAGAGGGGCTCAAAATGAAGCACTTTACAGTTTACAACAAGCCACGAAAATAAACACAAGTAGGCCTAAAACACTATGCAAGAAAAAGGCCAAAAGAGGGACAAAGAAGCAAGTGATGGCTTCTGGCCTCAAACAGAGGAGGGCCCTTCAACAATGTTAAAGAGGGGCCCAAAACATGATGTTTTACAGTTTATGACCAAGCCCAAAACAGTGCACAAGCAAGCTTAAAATACTATGCAAAATAAGGTATAAAAGAGAGCTTTAACACAAAGAGCAAAAAGGAAGCCTCAAAAAGCAAAAGACCCTTGATCAAACATGAAGAGTGGGTCAAAATATGAATGTTTACAGTTCGGGTTAGAGCCCAAAAATACAAGCACAAGGGGCTAACAAAACATGCAAAAATAAGGCCAAAAGAGGGATAAAGAGGCAAGTGACAAAAGGAAGCCTCAAACAGTTAAGAGCCCTTCAACAATCTTGAAGAAGGGCTCAAAACAAGCTACTTTACAGTTTATAACCAAGCTCAAAACAGTTCACAAATAGGCCTAAAATACTATTCAAGAAAGAGGCATACAAGAGAGGTAAAGAAGCAAGTGGTAGTTGGAGACCTTAAACATGGAAGGACCCTTAATCAAACATGAAAAAGACCTCAAAACATGACTATTTTCAGTTAGGGTCGGAGCCCAAAAATGTAAGCAAGTATGGCTTAGATACAGAACAAAATAAAGCACAAAAGAGGGAGAATGAGAACTCACCCTTGTAGACCAAACTTCAGCAGCTCTTGGCTTGAGAAAAGGTGCTCCTAAGCTCTGAAAAACCAGCTCCAAGTGTTGGAAAGGATGGTGGTGGTGTGGTGCTATGAGGTGGTGTAGAAATGGTCCAAGAACAATGGACTTTGAAGCTTTGAAAGAGAGAGATGGAGGATGTATGTATGCAAAGCTCCAAGAGGATTTTCTAACCCTTAAAACTGAAGGGGAGAGCTGGCTATATAGGCCAATAAGTGGGGAAAAAGGAGGGAAAAATGGGGGGGAAAACCAATTCAAGTTTCCCCCAAAAGGCCAAACCCCCGGATACAAAATCTGGGGAAAACAAAATACACAGCTGGAATGTACTCACAGGGGCAAAAATGGCCGGCCAATTTTTTAGGGTTTAGGTGGCCGGCCGGCCTTTACTTGGCCGGCCGGCCAGGTCAAAAGGGTAAAATGTGGCCGGCCACCCCCTAGGATGAAGCCCCAGAAGTTATCTTTCCAATGCCGCAAACCTTGCATTAACATTCCTCCTGTGGAAAAAGTTATGCCAGTTTCCGTGAAGCCGCGCAGATTCGGTCCAACCGGACTTCAACCAACCATATCTCCTCGACCTGGACTTGGACATCGAGGATTTTTTAGTGCAAAATGAAGCCCGGGAAGTTATCTTTCCAATGCCACAAACCTTGCATTAAAATTCCTCTTGTACAAAAAGTTATGCCCATTTCGGCGGAGCCACGCAGTGTTTTCTCTCCTTTCCAAATTCATGCTGAATCACTTTTGACCAAAGAAAGGTGGCCGGCCAGAACAATTGCTGGCCTCCCATGTGGCCACTTTGAAGCCCCAGAAGTTAGCTTTCCAATGGCGCCAACCTCGCATCAAAATTCCCCCTATGCAAAAAGTTATGCCCGTTTCGGTGAAGCCGCGCAGCTTTGGCCCTACCCGGATTCATACCGAACTTCTCTCAAACTAGTTTTCTTCTCTCTTCTCCTCCTTTCTTCAACTCTGAACCCCTAAGTAAGGTTTTTTGAAAGATTTTTTTCAAAGATTTCATCTCTCTTTCGTTCATTTCCACTTTTTCCTCGCTCGGTTTACCGAAAAGCGCCACGTTTGACAAAATGTGAGCCTCGGAACATCGTAAAAACTTTATTTCAAAAACGTTTCGAAAGAGAGGGTTTTAAGACTAAAATCTTTTGATCAAGATTGTTTTGGTCTAGAACAGGGGTATGAAGTTGGGATTTGACTCTCTCCTTGCCGAAGAAACTGAACCTTTCCCCTGCACACCTTTCTCCACCGTGTAAACCATCAGTCGCGTCCAAGTCTTAAAGACAGTAAAAAATGGGGTGTCTACAGTTGCCCGTCTTTGACAGAACTCGGAAGTCAAGAAGTGACGGGAGTGAATGTCAAAGCCCAGAGACGACCCATTTTTGACGAGGCCGAAGACTTGGACAAACAAACGAAATATAGATAAATAAATGGTTGTGCCCGCAAGCTGCCTACGTATCCTTTTGCAAGGAATCAAACCAGCGTAGTTCAGGGGCAGGATGTAAAATGATATGCAGGAAGATTTTGATAATTGGACTTATACGCTACGCGAAGCCGGTTTGAAAATTGGACTCATACGCTACGCGAAGCCACTTTTGAAAATTCAGGATTTATGTAATGCACTGTAACGACTAAAATGCAATGTGATAGCTAGGAAAAGAAAGGTACCTTACAGGGGCAATTGGCAATGACTTACCTCGACAATGTCCTACCTCATGCTGATGTGGGAATCTTCCTTTTCTTCTCAGTTGAACCATAGGTACTACTTTTCTCCCTGACTATGGTCGCAGCTTTCCCTATTCTCCAACAGGATGACAGACTAGGTTGATTCGGTATCCAGAATTGAGGCACATACATATGCTATCTCAATCTATGGGGTTGCCATACATATTTCAAGCCGAGGATATACCCCTGGGTATTTAAACCAGACTTTAGTCTCGGAAATCCCGAACCTTTGCGTTCTAGGCATAAGCCATTCGAACTCTAGTTTCCACCGTCTCAGTTGGTCTCCTAGGAACTCACTACTAACATAGGCAGGTGGCTATACCAGACCAAAAAGTCGTTCGGCACGACAAACACCAAAGGAATTGCACCTTTAGAGGACTTAAGGTCTCCTAGACCGGAAAGTGCACAAGACGGTGTGAATAAGCGCGAATGATGATGCAGGATTTAAGGTCTCCTTAGACCGAAGAGTGCACAAGACAGTGCGAGCTAAAGGTGAGGTGCGCAAGATAGCGCGATAAAATGCATGCACAATGCAAGTAATGGTCACGGCGCAAGATAGCGTGATGCAATACACTAACAAGTGCAGGTGAGGTGCGCAAGATAGCGCGAATGATACAATGCACAAGATAGTGCGATACGCTAAACAGCGCGATTGATTTGAAATGCACAAGATAGTGCGATGTGATATGCAAAGCACAGAATAGCGCGATGAATGCAATGCACAAGATAGTGCGATGGAGGTGCGCAAAATAGCGCGAATGATAAACTGCACAAAACAGTGCGATGCGCAAAATAGCGCGAATGTAAACTGCACAAAACAATGCGATTGTGGTGCGCAAAATAGCGCGAGTGATAAACTGCACAGAACAGTGCGATTGTGGTGCGCAAAATAGCGCAAATGATAAACTGCACAGAACAGTGCGATGCGCAAAATAGCGCGAATGATAAACTGCACAAAACAGTGTGATACGCTAAACAGCGCGATTGATTTAAAATGCACTAAACAGTGCGATACGCTGAACAACGCGATTGATTTGAAATTCACAAGATAGTGCGAGTGAGATAAAATGCAAGTGCACAGGACAGTGCGAGCGAGATAAAATGCACAAGAAAGTGCGATAAAATGCATCTTCTATGCAAGTATGGGGGCATTTTCCATGCAAAAGACACGAGCATTTTCTATGCAAGTATGGAAGCACATTCTATGCAATATTGAAAGCAAGCATATTCTATGCATGAAACAAGCAAAGCATATTCTATGCGGAATCGAAAGCAAGCATACTCTATGCATGAAACAAGCAAAGCATATTCTATGCGGAATCGAAAGCAAGCATATTCTATGCATGAATCATAACGATGCGCGGTACGCATGCTACAACAGTGTATATGAAAGTTCACATTCTATGCAATAGGGGAGCATCAAATATGTACTCTGGTGCCTCTGATTTACCTCTTAGAGGACTTTGCAACACACTCAGCTCAAAAAGGGCACACCTTGTTCATATTGGCGAGAGATGACATCTGCATGTGAAATCCTCGGGTGCTGCTTGGACTGCCATTCTGACTTGAAGCAGGCTTACACTTGGGGTCGAGATACACTCATACTCCAGAGAAACAGCGAGGCCTGAGAAGGTGCAGCTGGAATGCAGTCTCGGATTTTGCTAAAGTTGAAACATGCTAAGATGCTCCAAATTTTCCCTCTTTTCTTTTGCTTTGCAGTCTGGAACCTAAATAGCTTCAGATAGGTCCTTGTTTTACTATTTTGACATGACCTGGGTTGAACCCTGCGGCTTTATGAAAGAACTGATCCTTTTTTTGCACAGATGTGGAGAACGACACGGCACTCTGAGCACAAAACGATTTTTGAAATTGAAATGAGAAAAGGGTTCTCAACCGGGTATTGAGCCTACAACTGACCACAGCCAAAACGACTCAACAATGGAAAACAAAAGTAGAACGACCTAAACACAACTCAACAATGGAAAAACAAGGTAGAATGACCTAAACACAACTCAACAAAGGAAAAACAAGGTAGAATGACCTAAACACATCTGTTGACACTCAAACGACTCAAAACAAGAATCGAGACAAACAAAAACACACAAACACAACGCTCAGCTGTGTTACAAAAGCAAGAGACCTCTTGGTGCACGAGGAGCCAGTTTCTTCGGGTATTGTTTCCCACCCTTTCTCATTTGTGATTCGCACATCACTCGGCCCTCAAGCTCTGTTTTTCTGAAAAAAAAACCCTTCCTCACATTTTCTCTCAGCGCACACCTCTCTATTCTTCAATCTCTCATTTTAAATCCCTCCCTGGGTGGTTGATGGATAAACAGAAAGTTGTGGGCTCTTGCCCCTAGCATTCCGCTAGATTCTTCTTCTTCTACACGCAGCTAGTGAGTTTCTCCCACAAAGGGGCTGTGCTACAACTGGGTGTATAGCAAATCTGCAGCTGACATCGGTTGACGATGCTCTGCTGGGGAGTTTGGACGTGATCAGATCTATCCAGATGAGGGAGTGGAATATCTTGATCCATTCCAGTTCGTGCTTTGCACTTGGCTTGATACCTCGTTGCTCGGAGGGTGAGAGAGCTTTCATCCCTTTTGCTGTTAACTTCAGTTGTGCCCTTTCCTGGTAGGTAGAGTGCCCTTCTTGGCAAGTATTGTGGCAATGGGGAAAAAACAGAACATCTGACTCAACTGTGCCCCTAGTTCATCATTTTAACCATTTTTTGTTTTTGGCTTTCTACTAAAACAATTTTGACCAAAATGAGAGTTAGATTAACATGCTTGTTCAATTTTCTGATTTAAAATCATGCAAGTCAGGCTATGAGCACTGAAAATTTTCCTTTTTCGGGTCCAAGAAATGGTCTAGTTTTGAAAAATGGAATACTTTTCGAGAAAATTAGTCAACCTCAGTAAAAATTCTCAAAAACTATTTTTGCAAACGGCCACTTACTCGACGAGCATGAAACCTACTCCTGAGATGCACAACCTCGGATCCAAAGGAAAACTGCCCCGTGCTTGAAGAGAGCTGCATGGCAACGGAAAGTTGCCCCTTGTTTGAACGGCACCACAGCGCATTGAATGGCGACGGAAAGTTGCCCCTTGTTTGGATAGCACCGCGGCGCATTGTAGTCAGTCCTCAGAGTAACGAACATAACCAAGTTCTTGGATTCAGAGAAAGCAAAGATGATCAAAACCATTACATGGACACAATCAAATTTGAAGTGTTTTACGGCTGGACTTCAGAATGAAGTTGCCTACGTATCCTAAAGATGGGAATCAAGCCTTATGTAGTTCAGGGTTAAGGTACACTCGGGTATTAACCTTTTCTTTTTAGGCTCTAACTTTTGCCAAGGCGCCCGTCCGTCGGGTTTTCGACCTTGCGAGCTTTGTTCTTCTTTCTTTTTTTTTTTCAATTTGATTTCTTTTTTCATCTTTTCTTTTCATTTCCTTCATTTTTTTTCTTTTTTTTTTTTTCATTCTTTGCATTTTTCTTTTTTTTTTCTTTTTTTCTTCTTTTTCTTGCTCTAACTTTTGCCTGGGTCGCCCTTCCGGATTTTTGGCCCAGCGAGCCTCTCAAGGGTAAAAGTGTAACAAGTCCATGCCAAATAGTTTTAGGATCTCGAAGCCATCCGTATCCAAGAGAGTGGCTGTTGTATCGATTTGCAGAAGGATCCATCTTCGGCTCCTCGAGCACAACGGACATTTTCGCCCCTAGTTCGAGGGGTGCTCCTGTTCTAGCTTCGCAAGCTTCTTTTGATCACATATGATATTCTCGCCCCTAGTTCATGGGCTGCTTTTGATCTGGCCACACAGGCCTCACATTTTAGTTGACTGTTGAACATTCTGAATTCAAGTTCAAGGTTTGGAGGCAAAGGGGTTGAGTCTCGAGGCTGAGAGCGATCCTAGGCTGCACAATCTCAAGAGCGATTCCACACAGGTCTTCGCAGGACCGTGCAAAACATTTTGTTTTTGAAAATTTTTAAGAAAGCGACAAGTCGCTCACGCTAAAGATAGTGTGAAACCAGTCTGGATCAAGCCAGGGTCCTTCTCAGTACTCACACTAACAAGCACGATTTCATTCATTAAGGGCTTAGCACGCCTCTCTTTCTCTCAAATGATCAAAGTTTTGCGAATCCTGAGGAATTCATTCCTCTTCGTTTTCACTGCAGTGTTCAAAAAGTTTTGAAAAACTCAGGTCATTACAATGACTTCAAGGCACAAGAGAACAGGTGGAATGCGCTGCCATTTCATTCAAATCCCGGCACAACTAGCACATGGCAGAACAAATGCGAGAGCGTGAAAATCACTGCTGTTTCGTTCATAACTGTTGGCACAACTGGCTCCCTGGCAGAAACAGACTCAAAAGAAAACAAAGAGACAAACGCGAAACAAAATGGTGATGCCCGAGGTAACACCTCCGGAATCACCCGACCTTTTGTACAACAGGACTGACTCGATACAACAAGACAGACCTTTAATCAAAAAGACTGACTCAAGACAAAGAGACAGACTCAAAACAAAATTACAGAACTGACTCAACACCCAAGTCAGAAACTTCAAAACTAGCATTCGCAAATGCTCAAAACAGTGCGTGTCATTCCCACGTCTGGAGTAAACTAAGTGCCGCCCGCAGGTGGTTCATCCCTCGATCACATAGTCACCTTATCCCCCACAGGTTCACTGGTCGAGTGCCGATAGACTTTGCTGGACTGGCGCGGGGATGACCCTGTTGTCAAACAGATCTTGTACATCATAGCGCAGACGAAAGCAACTGTCGGTAGTATGGCCAGTATGCTGATGGTATGCGTAGTACTGGGTAGCATCATGCGTAGCCGGAAGAGGGTTCGGGAGAGGCCGAGGCTCAAGGGGTTTGAGATGGCCTTGTCCAACAAGGATTTGGAGAGCTTTGGACAAAGGCATATAGAGGGCATGTGTAGACGTCCCCGAACGCCCCGGGAGGGTTAGGTCCCGTTCTGTTCATATTGGGTTCACTACAGTTCGGACTCAAATTGTCACGGTTCTTAATCTGAACCAAAGAGTCCACCTCTGGCAAATCGTTTTGAAGAAAAACAGATTTTTTGAAAAAGTAGTGCCAAACATGGACTGCTTTGCCAGATTACAGAGTCGCCACCTAAATATTTTTAAAATGGGGAATTTAGGAAACCCTGACTCGGTGCCGAAGGCCACATGTCCGTCATCACCAAAGTGACTTGGCTCGGGAGCTTGGGTACGATCGGGGAAGGTCAGCTATGAGCACCCCCTTTCGCCCGGTCCGAAGACCGGCCTCTACTAACCGTGATATCCAATTTTGAAAACATTATGCATTCTTATTCCGGTTATTAGCCTAGAATTACTATGTTATGCGCACAGCAAATAAGTATAGACTAGATCGCCTGATTTGGAAATAAGCATTGCATATCCGTCTTGTCTCAAGAAAACGTGTTGGTTTTTGTGCTACTCGCAAGTAGGCTAAAATTCGGATCTCAATGATTTGTTCGAACTCAGGCAATCTAACCTCCACCCACAGGCATCCAAGCAGTTTATCACACATAAGCATTTAGCCGCATGGCAATCCTATTGTCATGGCAATCATTCACACACATGTGATTATGCTAAAGCAAAAAACACTTACATTGTACTCCGTGCCAAAACAATAACCCGGTTAGCAAACATGCGTGACCTAGTTCATGTTAAGTGGCTAATGCATCACATACAGGGATGTAATCTAGACGGGCTCGGCTACCCTAAGCATGGCACATGAAGTGCAACAATTACCACGTATTCAATTTTGGGACTGAAATACAATGCAGTTTGTATGATGTGCCGAACCCGATGTATGTAAACAAATGCATGAATGCACGCATGCATTGCATAAGGTATGCTAAAATAAATGTGCCCTAATCTACCATTGTAAGCAGGTAAATAAAAGGGATAGAAAGAAATGGGGGTTTGGAAGACATACACCCACTCACACACACTTATTACATTTTTGCCCTCACTCGGAGGGACCAAAATAATAATACAAATAATTAACTACGCAAGCTAATTAATTATTAAAAATTCACTAAATTAATTAGACGAATAATTAATCTAATCAAAACAGTAAATGCCTCGGGAGGAGGGCCCAATGCAGCGCGCGCTCGGAATTGGCTCGGAATCGCACTGTCATGCAAGTGTGCCTCTGTTTTCCTGCTATCCTTCTCAGAAAATCACCAAAGTCCCAAGAGTGCCTCTCAAGGTACTGGGGAGTACCACCGGCTGAGTTACAACACCACCGGCAGTATAATAAGCTCATCGGCACTGAAATAAGCCATCGGCTGTTTGTTGACTGCCGGTCGGCACTAAAAAGTGCCGGTCGGCACAAAATGCCTGCAAAACCTGCAACTCACAGCAGCAGAGGGCAACAAAATGCATGGCAATGTGATTCAAAGCATGTATGCACCAAACACAATCCTTATCATATTTTGGACTCAAAGGGGGATATGCCTCGGTCCTTCGACCACCAATCGCGCATTTCCATGCGTGATGGCCCTAAGAGCCAAGGATGCAACTTTGATCTCAAATGTGTGCAAATCAAACAAGCAAACAAAGGTGCCAAACCTCTATCATACTTCACTTCAAGAGGCCTAACATGCATGCGAATGTGATGCAACCCTAAGCATGTTATCTATTATGCAAAGTGAATAATGTAATGCACTTATGCAAGGCATACAAGCAAACATGCAAACCAATGGTGGGGTGGACTTATACATGAATTAGGCAACTCTAAAAGGCCCAAAAATCAGTAGCCAAAATGCCTAGTATGAGGGCTAAGCATACATGCACACGTACACATGCAAAGGTACCAACACTTAGGCATGATGAAGCAAGCTTTAAGCACACTTAAAGGAAGCTAAACATGAACAACTAGCATGCATTATAAGGCTCTGAAATTCATGTTAAACATGACGCCAAATCATGCAATAAAGTGTGCCAAACAAAGCATGCAAATGGCCTAGGCTTAAGGCAAGTCAATGGGACATTAAACCACACCTAGCACAAACACACATGGCATGCATTAATCAACCCAAAACAGATTTTTGGCATGTCAAATTAGGCCCAAATGACCACTTAGATGGCATCTAAGAAGCTTGAAATCAAAGGCATGCAACATGACCAAAACATGGAGCATTTAATACAAGCTTTTAAAGCATTGAAGAGGCATGCAAGGCAATCAAACAAGCACATCATAAGGTCTGAAATGGCATGTTAGATGGTTTCAAATCATTGAAAATGAAGCAAGCAAGTCATGCTACACTCACATGCTCTCAAGGCCAACAAGCCAAATGCAAAGGAGCTATGTAATGCATGATGAGATCGACCCAAATGGCTATGGACAGAGCTAGATCATGGCAAAATGAGCATACAAGCTTCATGGATCTAGGCCTAAAACATGCTTGAAGCTAAGGCGTACAACCTAGGCATATTAAGGCAATAAGGGGCATTACAAGGCAACTATACTAGGCATGCATATGAGACCAAAACCAACTTGAAATCATGTTATAACATGGCAATATAAGCATGGAAAACAAGTCAAACATGCTCAACACACACTCAAGCATGAAGTTACATAAGGAAGCAAAACTTGCCCTTTTCAAGGACATCAAGGAGAGGGGGTGGTCCTCTCCTTCTTGAGACTTCAAGGCATGCTCTTCACCACTGAAATCCCTCAAGATTTCAGTGGTGAAGAGATCCTATCACCAAAGTCTCGGATCTCTCGCAAAATAGCACAAAAAGTGGCCTTTTCAAGGCCTAAAGGTGGTCAACCTACCCAAACCACTAAACACTCTTAATATACAATGAAGAGGGTCAAAAAACAGAACTTTTATGTGCCAAACACTAAGCTCAAAAACTACTTTAAAGCAAGTAAAAAAAGAGTGCAAAAATGGGGGAAAAAGGGTAGTTTTGTTACCTTTGAAGACCACCTTCACAAAGGTTGGAGTGGATGGGTCCTTGAGCTCAAAACCAGTCAAGAACACTAAAAAACAGCCTTTAGAACCTCAGTTGCAAGGATAAGGTGAGACACTAGGTGTTTGTGTGCAATAGTAAGGCACAAAACACCTAGATTTCAAAGAGAAAGAGAGAGATAGAGTGTATATCTATTCTAACCCTAAAAGAACCAGAGCTCTCACTCTCTAACAATGTCTAAAGCCCTCAGATTTTGTAACCCTTGAGCAAAGGGAAGAGCCTTCCCTCTTATAGGCAAAAAGCTTACAAGCTTAGTCCCTAAGCAAGCTCATCCCTCCATACACGTGTATGGAGGGGAAACCAATTGCACACAGCTGTCTGAAAATATCTCAGAAAGCAAGTGCACAGTGTCCGGCCGGCAGAAAATGTCATTTGACAAAATTGAGTGCCGACCGGCACAATATAGTGCCGATGGAAACTCTAGCCAGCCGGTGGCCTCTAGCCCCAGCCGGTGGTGTGTAGGGATGCCTCACAAAGCATTCCTTGCCCTTTCAAGGCAAAACACAAGTGTTTGGTGTAAAACCAAACACAAACGGTCGAGTCCGGAGGTCCTGAGGCACGGCGCGTGAGCCGAGAACTCCGGGAATCTCCAAACGAACACAAACATGGATAATCACCGAGTGTTCCAACGGTGACGTCCAAGTCTTGAGGACGGTCAAAAATGGGGTGTCTACAGTTGCCCCTCTTTGACAGAACTCGAAAGTCATAACAATGACGGGAGTGAATGTCAAAGCCCAGAGACGACCCATTTTTGACAAGGCCGAAGACTTGGACAGACATACAAAGCGCAGATGGTTGAACTCGCAAGCTGCCTACGTATCCCTTAGGGAATCAAACCAGCGTAGTTCATGCAGGAGGCACACATGCCAAGGATAAGATATGCGCCCGTAGGCAGGGGCAAAATGCAACTGACAATGCAAGAAGCCGGGCATAACTTATGATCATGCAAAGAAAGCTGTAATGAAGCATACATGCGACAGTTATAAGCTAACATGCAACAGTCTACATCACAATGCAGAAAGGATGTAAGAGAATTATGCAATTCTCAAAACGTCTCACTCGGGAGATACAATACCTGTGCGGCTCGTCCGGTTGCACCGACCTCAAATGAGCCGTACATACAATATCGTGCCTGAAAAGAAAGCAAACTTAACAGGTATAATATTGTTAGCAACATGCATGACAATGCGATGATGAATGCAAAATGATATGCAAAATATACAAAACTATGTATAAATAATGCAAATGATGATGCAATGCGATTGAAACCATGCAAACTACGTGCAGGGCAATTGAATCATGATTCAATCATGAGTGGTTCGAAACCACACGAATGTCAAATAGATTGATGGAGGTAACAAGTCTGTCTACCATAGAAAAGGTGTCGAAGCCCTCAAGGCGCGAGCGCACACAGAACTATGAGTAATGCAGACAGACAAAAGAACAAGTATTGAGTGGATTGACATAAGTGGGGTAACGACCCGCTGATGAGGGAATAATGATCCTAATGCCGGATGCAACAATTACACTATAATGCAATGGAAATGGATACAATGGATATGGCACGCGGGCCAAACCAAATCTTGCCTAGGAAGGGCATGTACACGTACAAGCCATGTCTAACATAGAAAAGGTGTCGAAGCCCTCAAGGCGCGAGCGCACACAGAACTATGAGTGTATAGACGTGAAAAGTATGAGCACATACCAGACCAAGCTCAACCTGGAAAGGCGCAAGCCATGGATGGAAGATGATGCAGTGGATGCATGCAACTAAAATGCAATATGCAATGGAATGAATATTTACAGAAAATGCATGACATATGCACTATACTACAATGATGTGCAGGACAAATGCATGTTCTTTTTTGTTTTTTTTTTTTTGAAATGCATGACATATGCGGTATATACAAATGATGCATGACATATGCATGATGATGCAACGGCTACGATTGCAGCTTTCCCTATCTTGCCAACAGGGCGATATACTAGGTTGGTTCAGTATCCAGAATCGAGGCGTAAACACGCCGCCTCGACCTATGGCGCTTCCATACAGATTTCAAGCCGAGGGTACACCCCCTGGGTATTTAAACCAGACTTTAGTCTCGAAGATCCCGAACCTTTGCGTTCTAGGCATAAGCCATTCAAACTCTAGTTTTCACCGTCCCAGTTGGTCTTCTAGGAACTTACCGCAAAACAGGCAGGTGGCTTTACCAGACCACCGAAAGTCGTTCGGGCACGACGAACACCAAAGGAATTGCACCTTCAGAGGATTTAAGGTCTCCTAGACCGGATGCACAGCGTATGCATTTGAAATGCACATGATGCATGATGTTTGAAATGCGTGCCAGCGCACGGCTTTTGAGATGCATAACGATGCAAATGAGCGGGTTTAAGGTCTCGCCAGACCGTGCGTGTTTTCGGTCCCGCCGGACCCTCGTTGGGACAATTTGCATAATGTGACACGATAGGGCAAATGAGACATGCGTGCCTCATAAGGATGGAAAATGAAGTGCAAATGGGGTGCGCACTCGGCGCGATGCGATGTATGCCAAATGCAATGAGGTGTGCACTTTAATGCACTGAAGGTCTTACACCTCCCGAGGATTTAAGGTCTCCTAGACCGTGCGTGTTTAAGGTCTCGCCAGACCGTTGCGTGTTTAAGGTCTCGTCAGACCGGGTACGTGTTTAAGGTCTCGTCAGACCGTGTACGTGTTTAAGGTCTCGTCAGACCGTGTACGTGTTTAAGGTCTCGTCAGACCGTGTACGTGTTTAAGGTCTCGTCAGACCGTGTACGAAAATGCAAAGCAAAATGCAAGACAAACACGCGAGGTAGTACACCGCACGTGGATCAGAAAATGCAGAATGAACACGTGAGGTAGTACACCGCACGTGACTCAAGATGAAATGCAAATGAAGCACGTGAGGTAGTACACCGCACGTGACTCAAGATGAAATGCAAATGAAGCACGTGAGGTAGTACACCGCACGTGACTCAAGATGAAATGCAAATGAAGCACGTGAGGTAGTACACCGCACGTGACTCAAGATGAAATGCAAATGAAGCAGATGCAAGACGAGGCACGCGTACCTCGTTTGAATGGAAAATGATGCAAGTCACAAGGGACGTGTAAGATGGCGCGTTGCGACGCAACAGACAAAAGGATGGATGCATGCAACGCACACGGGGCAACCTTTGAATCTTGTAAAAGACAAAAGGATACGAAAGGATACAATTCTTGCTTGAATCTCAGTGCCACGCACAGAAGACACGGTCCGAGGTCAAAACGGAGGCCGGTTGAGCATCGGGGATGCACTTTCTTGCATTTTCTTGAGCTATGAAGATCCAAAACCCCTCATATAGCCTAAAAACATCCTTGGGAACACCACCGGCTGGGTGGGGTGGTCACTGGCTGCCACCGGCTGCCTGAACTCATCCATCGGCACAAAAAAGTGCCGACCGGCACAAAATAGTGCCGACCGGCCAAAAGTTGCTGATCGGGGGCAGAACTGCCATTTCACTCCGGGCTTTATAAAATAGGGTTTTAAACCCTATTTGTTTCATCTCTAAACCGCCGAAATCTTCACCCCCTCTCTCTAGAGCGATTTTCTCTCAGTTTTTCTTCGATTTCTCCGCGTTTCACGCCCATTTTTTCGTCGGATTCGCGATATTCTTCGCGTTTCGGACATTTTCAACCGAACAAATCTTCGTTTCGGTGCACTTTTTGCTAGTTCCGCTTTTTCGGGACTTGTTCCCCTTGATTTTGTCTTCATTTCCGTGTATTTTCACATTTCGACCCTTCCGGCCATTTCCGACCCTCTCGGGGTTGACCTTCTCGGTTGACTTTTCGTATTCCGGCTTTTCTGGCCATTTTCTCACCACCATTACTATGGCCGATGATGTTCCACATGTCGGGACTCCCCCGGACCATGAGATGGACCCCGGGGTCGAGCTCCTCCCGCTGAGCGAGCGACCATTCGATCCGGCGACCTATCGCCCGGCTATTCACATTCTGCCACCTGATGGACTCCGCCACTTCCGCGGTTTTGACAGGGCTCTGGACCCGGAGCTCCTCTTGCGCGAGCCGACCTCTCACCTATCCTTTGGCGCTGCCGAGGTAACACTTCTCTCTGTTTTACTTTCTGCAACGTAGAACTTTAAACTATCAACTGTCATAGCTGATTGAACCAATTATCTGTTTAGCTCTGATTCACTGTACTGTAGTTGATTGTAGACAAACTCACAACTGACATCTGCTTGGGATTGAGACACATGCACACACACTGCACTAGTCTTAATCACCCAATCATGGCACACCGCATTTCACTACGAATTCACCGATACCCGGTACTTGTTTGAATCTGAAAACGCACTGTATGCTGTATTTAAACTGAACCACACAAAGCCCGCTGACGCATCATACGTTGGTAATCCACTAAAACATACCGGTACCCGACATCTGAAAACTTGCACACATGCTAGACTTATACTGATCCGCACGGGAGTACTGACACGTCACAGGTCGTAGTCCACCTACTGGTGCACTGAAACCTGACATTTGCTTATATCTGAAAAACGTGCACACGTGCACCAAATTTACACTGGACCACTCAAAGCACACTGACGCATCACGCGCCGTAGTTTACTGTAAGCACACTGGTACCCGGTTTCTGTTTAAATCTGAAAGACTTGCACGCATGCTAGATTTGTATTGACTTTAACGTGTTTCCTCAGAACTGTACATCTCATATTGCTTTGCAACTATTTGCTTGAAACAGGGAGATTCCCATACCGTCCATGGGTATGGGAACGTCGTCGCTCGCGACTGGTACGCCGCGCTGCCTGACGCCGTTAGCCGCATCGTAGATCGGGCCGGCTTTGGCACCTTCTGCAGGGGACTCTCCAGACTCTCTGCTTGTAGACCTCTTCTTGCCGCCCTGGCAGAGAGGTGGTGGGACACCACTGATTCATTTCACTTATCAGCGACTGGGGACATGACGATGACCCCTTACGACTTCTCGATGCTCACCGGCATCGGGGTGGGGGGTGATCCGATCCCCTTCGATACAGACATGGATGAGTGGACCGCAGCCCAGGTCTACTTGCTCGGCGAGGTGCCGCCACTTGCTCGGCCAGGGTTCGTCCGCTACTCCTGGTTCGAGGTGCGGTTCCGAGTGCAGCCCGCGCTGGTGGACGCAGCTCCGATGACCCAGGAGGCCGCTGAGAGATATGCGCGCGGCTTCCTCATGTTCTTGCTGGGGACCACCCTGTTTGCCGACCGGGCGAACACAGTGCCCCTCTGCCTGCTCAGCGCTTTGGTGGATGTCGAGAGGATTGTGCAGTATGACTGGGGGGGCGCGGCTTTGGCCACCCTTTACGGTTATATGAGCTCAGTCTCTCGTGGCAGTGGACAGCTGCTAGGAGGCTACTGGCGAGCCTGGGAGGTATGTCTTCTTCTCTACTTTATATTTCTGCTCTATACTTCCTGTATTTTGTACACTGCGCACACTGTAGTCTGCTTCCCACGGATTGCATATTGTACACACGGCACACACATACTCTGCTTTACACTGACTGTACACTGTTCACACTGTGCACTCTGTTCAACACAATGCGCAACACACGGTTTTCTTATTTCTGCTTCATTCTGTATCCTACTTGATCTGATAGTCATACTGACGTCTGTTTTGCAGCTGTGGGTGTACGCCTACTTCCCCAGACTAGAGCCAGTGCCGGAGACGGAGACCCCTCTGGTCGTTCCTTTCTCCCGCCGCTACGATGGGAGGTGCACTCGGAGGCCCCGAGACACATTCAGCTTCTTCCGCCGTTTCTTCGACACCATCACCCCCACCGAGGTATGTTTTTCTTACAGTCGGTTTAAACTTCGCTTTCAAGCATACATTTCTATATCAGTAGATAATCAACTGTATTTCATTTCAGGTCATCTGGCAGCCGTGGGCTCTACTACCTGCGGCGATACGAGATCGGTATGCCGGCGCTATCGAGACCTCGCGCTACCGGATTCTCCTGGAGGGCCCGGTGTGTCGGGCTTGGTACCTGGGGGAGCGTTTTCTGCGCCAGACCCTCGGGTTGCCTGAGCAGATAGTCCCGGTTCACCCTCCCGAGCACATGAGGGATACCGAGAGGTTTTCGGCGCAGCAGATGGAGGACTACACCCTCGGCTGGGACGAGGACGGCTATAGGGGCGAGGGCGACTACTCAGAGTACGTCCGGACCTTCTTGATGCGGCCTTTGAGCGGGGGCTCCCGAGCTGATCCAGCGAGACCTGCGGCGCCAGCGGCCCGGGCAGAGGTAGGAGCGGGAGTGGGGTCGTCACAGAGGGCCCGAGCTCGCGGCAGGAGGGGAGTGCAGAGGGGACGAGGGACGGGCTGGCCCGCCCTGCCTACCATGGTGACTTATAGGGGGCAGAGTGGGGAGACCTACCAGATCCCTTTTGCTTCTCCCCCAGCTGGTCACGAGTTGGCCGGCATTCCCGACTTGCCTCCGGTATGTATTACTTTTATTTCTGCATCTTGCATTGTTATTTCATTTCAGTTCATTCAAATATCCCACAGAATACTAATGTATTTAATACTTTTGCAGGCTTCCTCCGAGTATACCCGTCAGTCTGTGGAGCTGAATGCCTCCCTGATGGGGATGCTACAGCGGACTCTCGACGCCTTGGCCGTCTACGGCCTGCCGGTATGTTCTTCTGACCACAGTCTCGAACCATACTCTGTTTTGCACAATCTGCTACACTGCACAAAAATCTGATAAACTGCTCGCGGCTTTCATACACTGTACTTATACACTGCATTCTGTACTGATAAACTACTCACAGCTTTCACACACTGTACTCATACACTGCATTCTGTACTGATAAACTGCTCACAGCTTTCACACACTGTACTCATACACTGCATTCTGTACTGATAAACTGCTCACAGCTTTCACACACTGTACTCATATACTGCATTCTGTACTGATAAACTGCTCACAGCTTTCACACACTGTACTCATACACTGCATTCTGTACTGATAAACTGCTCACAGCTTTCTGATGCGTTTGTTCTTTGTATTTTCAGCCTCCTTTCCCGATCCCTCCAGTGGGTGGCGCTGCTCCAGCTGGGCCTCCCCTCTCTACTCGGGATGGCAGGATATTCCCTCGCACTAGAGGGGGACGTGGTCACGTGGGGAGCAGCTCACGAGCTCCAGTTCCAGGAGATGGTGAGTCGGAGGCGGGGACGGAGTCATTTGCGGAGGAGGCCGGGGACAGCTCGGGCTCGGGCTCCGACAGTGACAGCTCCGACGGTGCTTATGTGCTTTTGCCCAGGAAGAGGGCGAGGACTGATCCTTAGGCATGAGGCCTGCTGCTGATGATGATGATTTTGCTGCTTCTTTTCTTTATTTCTTTTCTTGTACTTTTCTCTTTTTGGTAGATAGAGTACTATGTACTGCCACAGGCAGATTTTTTGCTCTCTTCAAAAGTTGTACTTTGAAAGAGATTATATAAAACAAACTTTTTGCCTGAAAAGTGTTTTATCTGTACATCTCTGCGCATTTCATACTGCATTGCATTGCATCATTTTACACCTTAAATGTAAATGGTTATTGATCCATTGTCTGAAAATGGAGCATTTGCACTGTAATAATCGGATAGCCAACCAACTAACAGCGAACAACTCATACAGACTGCTGCTCAAACTGAACATCGCCCATATTCCGCTGGGGATTAATCTGCATACAGCCCATAACCCAACATTCGGTCCATTCCGCACACGGCAAACTTTGAACAAGTAATCCAATCTAACAAGACGGATCTCAAAACTGAAATGGTTAAGGTTGAAACACACTCGGATGTCCCAAATTTTCTTTTCTTCTCTTGCTTCGCACGAATGTAGAGAATGACACAGCATCCTGAGCACAAACGATTAATCTTTGGAAAAGGGGTTTCACAACCGGGGTATCGAGCCTACCACAGAACACAGCGAGACAGACTCAAACAGAGAAACAAAAGGCACACGACCTGAACACAACGAGACACACTCGGAAAAGACTCAAAGCCAAAATCGAGGCCGACAAATCAAAAGACACGACACACAGACATGTTTTCAAAGGAGAGGTCTTGAATCTCGAGGAGCCAGTTCCTCCGGGTATTATTTCCCACCCTTTCTGATTTGTGATACTCACATCACTCGGTCCTCAGGCTCGGTTTTTCTCTCAAAACCCTTTTCTTACTTTTCTCTCAACTTACTCCTCTCTATTCTTTATTCTCTCATTTTTCATCCCTCCCCAGGGTGATTAATGGATGAATAGGAAGTCACAGGTTCATGCCCAACACTGTTAGCTCACGGCTATTTCTCACAGCGGATAGAGTGCCTTTCTGGCAAGTGTGTTGGCGGGGGAAAGACAGAAGACCTGACTCAACTGTGCCCCTAGTTCGTCACTTTGACCATTTTTTTTGTTTTCTTCCTAAAACAGTTTTGATCAAAATGAGAGTCAGATTAGCACACTTATTCGATTTTTGATTTGAAAATCATGCGAATCTGGCTGTGAGCACTGAAAATTCTCCTTTTGGGTCCAAACATGGTCCAATTTGAAAAATGAAATAGTTTTCGAGAAAATAGTCAACTTCAGTCAAAATTTTCAAAAACTATTTTCGCAAACAGTCAACGCTCAACGAGCGCGGAACTTACCCTCGAGATACGCAACCTCGGATCGGAGGTAATGGCAAATTGCCCCTGGCTTAAGGGGGATAAGGCAACGGAAAGTTGCCCCTGGTTTGGACGGTAACTCAGGGCAACTTATGGCAATGCATGGCAACGGAAAGTTGCCCCTTGTTTGGATGATGCCGCGGCACATTGTAAGCCAGTCCTTGTTGACGACGATCGGACCCTCGGACGCGGAGGAGGCAGAGACAGTTTGAATCAATATATGGACACAGTCACCTGGAAGGTGTTGGTGGTTGGACTTCAAGAACAAGTTAATCACGTAGTTCCAGGTCGCTGTAATTGAGACATTGGATTCGGAGGAGGCACAGGTGATCAAAACCATGACATGGACTGAGACGCTATGGAAGCGTTGGGGGCTGGACTTCAGGATGAAGTTGCCTACGTATCCCAAACATGGGAATCAAGCCTTACGTAGTTCCGGCTAAGGTACACTCGGGTATTTTAACCTTCACTGTTTAGGCTCTAACTTTTGCCAAGGCGCCCAATGCGGGTTTTCGACCTTGCGAGCTATGTTTTTCTTCTCTTTTTTTCTTTTCTTTTTCTTTGCTATTTTTCTGTTCTTTTTCTTTTCTTTTTGCATTTTTGTAGCTTTGAATTTTTCTCTTTTTTTTTCTTTTTTTTTTTTTTCTTCTTTTTTCTTTTTTTCTTTGCTCTATCTTTTGCCTGGGTCGCCCTTCCGGGTTTTCGACCCAGCGAGCCTCTCAAAGGATAAAAGTGTAACAAGTCCATGCCAAATGGTTTTGAGATTGAAGCCCTCTGTATCCAGGAGAGTGGTTGTTGTATTGATTTGCAGAAAGATCCAACTTTGGCTCTTCGAGAACATCGGATATTTTTGCCCCTAGTTCGAGGGGTGCTTCTGATCTAGCTTTGCAAGCTTCTTCTGATGAGATCTGATCTTCTTGATCTGATTTTGGTGCCTCTTGTTCGAGGGCTGTTTTGAATGGGCCACACAGGCCTTACATCATGATTGACCTCTGAACGTTCTGCATCTAAGTTCAAAGTTTGAAAATGAATGGGTTGAGTCTCGAGACTGAGAGCGATCCTGAGCTGCACAATCTCAAGAGCGATTCCACACATGTCTTAGCAGGACTGCGCAAAACATTTTTTGAAAGTTTTTAAGAAAGCGACAAATCGCTCGTGCTGAAGATAGTGTGGAACCAGTCTAGATCAAGCCAGGGTCCTTCTCAGTACTCACGCTGACAGGCATGATTTCATTCATGAAAAGCTTAGCACGCGTTTCTTTCCCTCAAAACGATCAAAATTTACAAAACCCGAGGAATTACTTCCCCTTCGTTTTCGTCACCGCAGTGTTCAAAAGGGTTTTGAAAAACTTAGGTCATTACAACAATACCCAGGGCACAAAAGGGCAGGCGGTATATGCTGTCATTCCATTCACACCCTCCGACGTAGTTGATTCGAATAGCAACAAGTACGGAACGTGATGGCCACGGCTGTTTCATTCAGATTTGTTGGCATAACTGGCTCCCTGACAGAAACAGACTCGAAAAGCAAAAACAACTGTTTATAAAACAAAACGGTGTTTGAGGCAACAACCCCGAAATCACCTGGTATTCTATACAAGAGGGACTGACTCATTACAATTAGACAGACCCTTAAGCAAAAGGAATGTCTCAAAACAATGAGACAGGTTTAAGACAAAACAAAAGACTGACTCGACACCCAAGTCAGAATTTACCAACACTAGCCCTGGGCAAGTGCTCAAAAATGCGTGCCAAACGCTGCATCCAAAAATGTACCAGACACTGCCCACAGGCAATTCATCTGCTGATTATATACTCACGGTATCTGTGTCCTCCGTATCTGTGTCCTCGTACTCCAAGAACTCTGTAGTGATTGATTTGGCCGAGGTGGGCGGGAGGATAACCCTATTATCAATCAAATCTTGTACCTCATGACGGAGGCGGAAGCAGTTATCAGTAGCATGGCCTGACTGCTGGTGGTACGCACAGTACTGAGTGGCATCATGGCCTGCTGGAAGGGGTTTGGGGAGTGGCCTAGGATCGAGGGGTGTAAGATGCCGCTTTTTGGCCAAGATCAGAAGTGCCCTAGACAAAGGCATGTGGAGAGGATGGAAGGCCCTGCGCCCTCGGGGCAGGTACTTTGGAGCCTGAACACTCTTGCTAGATGCACTAGCGAACGGATCAGCGGGTGCGGCTTTGGATTTCTGATTCTTTCCGGATGCAAGGCTGGAAGCGGGAAGAACTGTCTTGGCATGACGGGGCCTATCCCGATTCTTTGATTGACTGGAACTGCCCTCAGGCGGAGTAGGGAAAGCACCCTCCACAGCTTTTGTCATAACTGCAGATACCTGTTGCTTGTTCATCCCTCTGGCTTTCAAAGCCTCTACTGCCCACAGCAGTTGTTCAATGGGGTCGGCATTTGCCTTCATCTTGTCTTTTCCTCTGGTTTCGGTCTGATTTGTTGGCGGCACCTCGCTGCCATAGTTGGAGGCCATCTCCGGTTGACTTAGTTCAATCACAATTCGACCTAACAGCGGAGGCTCCTGAGGTACAAAGCTCCCGGCATACGGTGCGGCTGGTGGTGGAACTGA
>JAPPVO010000007.1:116669299-116873722 GCA_030407325.1 Camellia japonica
GCATAAGTGCCACCGTGGTTTTGCCAATCCACTTTCACTAACGGAATTTCTTTATTTCTCAACTTCTTGATTCGTCGGTTTACAACCTGAATAGGCCGTTCTTCATAAGTGTAGTTATCACTTAGCACTACACGGGTAGGCTCGATAACATGGAAGGGATCCCAAAGGTAATCCCTCAACATTGAAATATGGAAGACATTATGCATATGCTCCATTTCAGGAGGAAGCGCTACTTGATACGCCACCGGATTAATCTTCTCAATGATTTCATACGGTCCGACATATCTCGGCGCTGGCTTACCCTTGACTCCAAAGCGAGTCTGGCCTTTCATCGGTGTCACTTTAACGAAAACATGGTCACCTACTTCATATTCCCTGTCTCGCCTTCGGACATCCGCATAACTTTTATGTCGACTTTGTGCGGTTTTCAATCTTTGTTGAATCAGTTTCACTTTTTCAGTGGTTTCTTGTACAATCTCGGGCCCAAGCAAAGGCCCATCTCCAACTTCTGCCCAACAAATAGGAGATCAACATTTTCTGCCATACAAAGCCTCGAAAGGCGCCATACCAATGCTCGAGTGAAAACTGTTGTTGTAGGAAAATTCAGGTAAAGGTAGATGACTTTCCCAATTTCCCTGGAAATCAAGAACACACATCCGCAGTAAATCTTCCAGAGTCTGGATTGTTCTTTCTGAATAGCCATCCGTCTGAGGATGGTATGCACTACTCAGTCTCAGTTCAGTACCCAATGCGGTTTGCAGACTTTGCCAAAATCTCGATGTGAACTTCGAGTCCCTGTCAGAAACAATAGATACAGGCACTCTATGCAATCTAACAATCTCATCAATATAAATTATAGCCAATTTGTCCACATTGTAAATTGTTTTGACAGGTAAGAAGTGAGCAGATTTAGTCAATCTATCAACAATAACCCAAATCGAGTCCATACCTTTACTGGAGCGAGGTAAACCAACAATGAAATCCATAGTGATATGTTCCCATTTCCACTCCGGTATTGGTAAGGGTTGCAGTAAGCTTGCGGGTCGTTGATGTTCAGCTTTAACTTGTTGGCAATGAAAACATTTTGATACAAAATCAGCAATCTCTTTCTTCATTCCCGGCCACCAGAAATTCAGTTTCAAGTCTTGGTACATTTTCGTATTTCATGGATGGATAGACAGTTTCGAATTGTGGCCCTCTTGCAGAATTCGTCTTTTCAGTTCAGAATTATTCGGTACACACAACCTTCCCTGGAATTTCAACACATTGTTCTCAAATTTAAAGTCCGGCCTCGGTTTGGACTCCTGTTCATCAATGACCTTTTTCAAAAGGTCATCATGTTGCTGTTTCTCTTTAATCTCTTCAATCAGTGCCGGTTGAGCAGAATAGCGGCTAAGGTTCTACCTTGTTCACGCAAAACAATTTCAACCTCAAATTTTTCAAGGTCACATAGCAATTCTTTCTGCCCGATGAGTAAACAGGCTAAATTTCCAACTGATTTCCGACTCAATGCATCGCGACGGTGTTAGCTTTCCCCGGATGGTACAAAATTTGCAAGTCATAATCTTTTATCAGTTCTAACCATCTTCGCTACCTCATGTTCAATTCTTTCTGTGTGAAGAAATATTTCAAGCTCTTGTGATCTGTATACACTTCACATGTTGCCCCATAAAGATAGTGACGCCAAATTTTCAATGCAAATATCACTGCGACAAGTTCTAAGTCATGGGTCGGATAATTTTTCTCATGCGGTCTCAGTTGTCGGGAAGCATATGCAATAACTTTACCATTCTGCATTAAGACACATCCCAAACCCTTATAAGAAGCATCACTAAATATGGTAAATCCATCTGTACCTGAGGGTAAGGTGAGAATCGGTGCAGTCACAAGTCGAGTCTATAACTCTTGAAAAGTCGATTCTCTCTGGTCAGTCCAGTCAAATGATATTCCTTTTTGAGTCAACTGAGTCAACGGTAGGGCAATTTTGGAGAAGTCCTTCACAAATCTTCTGTAGTATCCGGCTAAGCCTAAGAAACTTCGGACTTCAATAACATTAGACGGTCTGGGCTAATTCACTACTGCTTCAATCTTCTGTGGGTCAACTGAAATGCCATCTTTACTGATCACATGTCCCAAAAACATTACATTGTCTAGCCAAAATTCACACTTTGTTAGTTTTGCATACAGTTTCTGTTCTCTTAAGGTCTGTAAGGCAATGTTCAAATGATGTTCATGTTCTTCCGTGCTTTTGGAATAAATCAAAATGTCATCTATGAAAACAACTACAAATTCATCGAGAAATGGTTTGAAAATTCTATTTATAAGGTCCATAAATGCAGCAGGTGCATTAGTAACTCCGAAAGGCATAACAAGGAATTCATAATGTCCATACCTCGTTCGAAAGACAGTCTTTTCAATGTTCTCTGGTTTGACTTTCAACTAGTGGTATCCGGATCTAAGGTCAATTTTAGAGAAAACCTGGGCACCATGTAACTGGTCAAACAAATCATCAATACGAGGCAATGGGTATTTGTTTTTCACTGTTACCTTATTCAGTTCACGGTAGTCAATGCAGAGTCTCAATGAGCCATCTTTCTTTTTCACAAACAAAACTGTAGCGCCCCATGGCAAAGTACTAGGCCTGATGAACTTCTTATCCAACAGTTCTTGCAGCTGAATTTTCAATTCTTTCAGTTCGGTAGGTGCCATTCTGTACGGAGCTTTGGAAACTGGCTGTGTACCCGGAATCACATCAATGGTGAACTCAATGTCCCTGTCAATCAAATCCCCTGGCAAATCATCTGGAAAAACATATAGGAATTCTCTGACTATAGGAATACTGTCCACATTAGCTTTAGCATTAGTAGGTACAGTCAATATACAACATAGATACCCTTTACATCCCTTCTTAATCAGTTTAAAAGCTTTCATAGACGAAATCAGATATGGGGGGGCACTACACCAACTCCGTTAAATACAAATTCAGGCAATCCAGGTGGACGGAAAACAACTTGTTTTGTTACACAGTCTATGGTAGCATGATATTTTGTTAACCAGTCCATTCCCAATATCACATCGAAATGATCGATATTCAAAGGCAGTAAATCAATATACAAATGCACATCCCCAACAATAATTTCACATGCAGGGTACATATAAGCACAAGTCATGGATCACCCAACAGGTGAAGATACAGCTAACAAATACTTCATGGGTTCCAGTAGTCTATTCAATTTTCGGGAAAAAGCATGCGAGGCATATGAATGTGTAGACCCCGAATCAATCAAAACATAAGCATTTTGAGCACAAATTGAGAGTATACCTGACACAACGGTCTTGGTATTCTGCACATCTCCCGGTACAAGTGCGAACACTCGGTCTTGCCTCGTAGGCTCTTTTCCAGTAGCTTTGGGGTTGGGTTTCAGTGGAGCAGTTGATGCTGCGGCACTAGCTGCGGCGCTAGCTGCAGCTTTACTATTGCCTTGAGATGTGGAAGGGAAATCTTTAACCATGTGGCCTACCTTGCCACACCTGTAACAAGCACCAGAAATTTTATAACAAACCCCTTTATGTCTTTTCCCACATTCGGAGCAGGGTGGTGTGGAACCACTTCCTTGACTAGAACTGGTTGTTGACCCTGTATTTTGCTTCTTGTTCAGTGAGTTATTTTGGCCTTTCTTAAACTTAAAACCCTGTCTCTTACCACGCCATTCAGACGTTGGTGTTTCGGTCTGTTTTAATGCCTCGATGTTCGATTCAGCTATTATCGCCCGGTCAAGAACATCCACATATTTCAGTAGTTTCAACACATTGATTATGTCAAGTATCTCTACATTAAGGCCGCCTTCAAACTTCCTGGCTTTTTTGTAATCAGTGTCCACCATGTGTGGTGCATATCGGGCAAGTTCAGTGAACTTTGATTCATATTCGGCTACAGACATGGTACCTTGCTTCAACTGTTCAAACTCAGTCACTTTGCGATCCCTGACACACTGAGGAAAGTATTTTTCAAAGAAGACTTCTTTAAATTGAGCCCAAGTCAAAGCAGTATTGGTGTCACGAATAAGCATCCACCACCTTCTGGCCTCTTCTCGTAAGGTAAAGGTAGCCAGCAATACCTTGTGTGCTTCGGAACACGGAAACACTTCAAATAATTTCTCTGTTTCTAGAACCCATGCTTCGGCCTTTAACGGTTCAAGGCCTCCCTGAAAGGATGGTGGTTTCATTTTACTGAACTTTTGTGTCAGAGCAATTATATCATCATTAACATTTTGCTCGGGTTGAACTGGAGGAGGTGGGGGCTGTTGGTTCTGTTGTAGCCTCAAGGCCTCAGTCAACAGTTCAACTGTTCTTTCTAATCTTGCAATTCTGGAATCAGATGATTCTGTTTCATCGGCATTCCTTGCATTGTCCATTTCACTATATGCAATACAATGATAATAAACATAGGAATTGCTTACTTAAACACATTAGCACATTAGCACATATATTCATGTCATGGCCACACACACTTTTTCAATGTTTATGCAATGCCCTAATCACTTTTCTAGGACATCCTATAGCTCATTTGGACATGTGTGTGCGGTATAACTCCTGGTTTGATATCGCTCTGATACCACTCTGTCACGACCCAAACCCGCCCCTATGGGTTTAACACCGTAACCGGCCAGTAATCCGTGATTACCAAAGGCCTGCTTAACAGTAATGACAGTAATACAGAGTAAGGGGCTGGAGGAAGCCAAAACAGTAAATAAAAGGCGTCCAATGAGCTGTGACAATCGGTATGCAAAAAGACTTTTCTGTAACATAATCACATTCAAAACCAAAACAGTATATACATAACAGGTGCACACAACATCCAGGTTAGGGACCAAGTCCCTTCTTCAAACTGTACAGTACAAGTCTAAAACAGTCTTATACAACAGAAGCAAAAGGGTGAATTGAGACACCCTAAAAAGCCCTGGCTTGGACTGACATGGAACCTCGAAGTGAGGCACGATGGTTGGCTTGACAAAAAGGGAGCTAACCCAACGCTCTTAACTCCGATCCGGTGCCTGGACACCTACATATAAATATAAACAGTGAGCTAAAACCCAGTGAATAACAAATGCGTAAAGAGGTTAAGAATGAATGTCCTTTCAGTCATTAAGCAGTCATATCAGTCATTTAGAAACCATAGCAGTTATATGTGGTACATCCAATAGCAAACAGTACAGTAGGTCTTAACAGACCGAACAGTCAGTTGATGGCCATCATAACAGTAAACAGTAGTGGTTCCAAACATGGGAACCGACAGAGATCTCTGTGACAGTAGCAATAACAGTACAATAATAGTAAATTGCTATGGATGCCACGAATATAGTTTACAAGTAGGACAAACATTCATTCATTAAACAATAACATTTCGGTAAGCAGAACAGTTGATCATTCAGAAAATATTCATAATTGAACATATCTTTACAACATTGTTACTCACAGAGCACTGGCTATAAGCAGCTAATGAGCGTCCTCGGATGCCAATCCTACACAGTTACAGAACGAACACACACTAAGTTACACACTTGGGAATCAACAACTTAGTCCCTATCTTGACTCGGTGTGGTTCTACATCAATATCCTCATTAAGATGCCTTAAACATGGCCTAGGAATGCCTAGGATGGAATGAGGATGCAAAGATGCACTTTAAAACACTTTTCAAAATTTTCAGAAAACAGGGGTCTGGCTCTAGCGTGTCTCTTTACGCTCGAGCGGACATGCAGGCCAAGGATCTTCGCTCGAGCATGACTTCCTTCGCTCGAGCAGACTGTAAACTTCATGAAAAGTACTAGATGCATGCAATTCACGCTCGACGGACGCTCGACCTCCGCTCGAGCGTGAGACTCAGGTCCTCGCTCGAGCGTGAACTATCTCGCCGAGCGAACTGCAAAACACATAAACTTCTAGGCACATGCATTTCACGCTCGATCGTGACTTTCGACGCTCGAGCGGAGATGCACAACTCAGAGGGTACGCTCGAGTGTGAATTCCTATGCTCAAGCGTGGGTCCAAAATCTGGAATTTCCAGATTCATTCCGAAGCACAAAACTCAACTTTAAAAGCCTCAAATTCGATCCTTTTGGGCCAATTTTCTGGAAAAGCACTTTAAACCCATAATATAACATGTTTTGAAGATCAATTTGAGAAATCAAAGCCCAAGGATGAGTCAATTAAACACAATTTCAAATAAACTTTAAGAACAAGATGTACATTTAACATGCATGTGTTCAATTGAATTCAAAGCTTCTAACACATGATCAAATGAGTCAATCCTTCCAAAAACATGATGAATTCATGAACTACAACTAGAAAATGGACATGCATGTAGCAAATTTCATGGAAAGACCTCAAAACTCAAGAATGTGCACATGTATGCATGGAATTCATACAAAACAACTCCAAATCCAACTCTTTAAACCAATTCTTGACTTTAAACTCTAAATTACCATGAACCATGCAAGATACAACTCAATTTCACAAATGAGAGGATGAAATCTCTACCTTATGTCTTGAATTCAAGGTATACAAGCTTAAATATGCAAATTCTCTTCAAAGCCTCAAAGTTCAAGCAAGAATTCCTAGTTAAATCAAAGCTCTCCTACTCTCCCTCTCTTGCTCATGGTTTTGCTCAAGAAGATGAACAAATGATGTATCAAAGTGATGTAGAGTGGAGGATAGGTGGTCTAGAAACAAGCCACTTAGTGGCAAAAATGCAAATAACTCAAACTAATGTATTTTAACATTATTTAATCCAATTTAATCATTCCAAATCAAATTTAAATTAAATCTGCCATAAAATCACATTAATCCCAATTAACATAAAATACCAATCAATTTCAGATTCGGCTGCCGATAATGCCTTCAGTTTACAGTTCGAAACTTAAAACATGAACAGATCAATCAAATGACAAACAGATAGAAATGCAAGTAAAGCAATATACTGTTGCAATCAATTCACATTTCAGTCAAATTAGTTACTTATCATGTTCAGTCACAGTTTAGCAGTAATCAGAAGTGAGGGTTGTCACAGTTTGCATCTATTAAATCCCTTGAAGTCTCATTAGAAAGGCACCTGATCATTGCTCATTCTAATGGGAACTCTCGGTATTTTGTGGGACAAACATTATCTTGAATGAGTAATCCATATGTGTTTATGTGACTAAGTGCTTATATGGAATAAAACTAAGTGTTTATATGAATTAAAAGCTAGTTACTTATTGTAATAAGACGCGTGAGATTCGATTGCAAGCACATTTATGACTGTGTGCTAAATTGTTCGTGTTTGCCCTTAATTAGGATGTCTGGAAGAGGTCAAGCTTGTGGTGGTAGAGGTGGGAGGTGGGTAGGCCTACTGAAGAGTTCATGAGGTACCCATCAATGAGGTTCCGATGCAAGAGGAGAGGTTCAACCAAGCTAATGTAGCCGAGCAAGCGGCCCAAGCAAACATGGCTGAGCGAGTGGGACAAACGGGAGTCCCGAAACAAGTGGGTCAAGCCGCTATGGGCGCTTTAGCTTGAGAAATGGCAGGGGCCTTGAGAGAGTTTATGAATATCTTGAGGGCAGAGAATCAAGCTCGAGAGAACACAGTGGAGACAATGGTGCGTTTTTTTTACCCAAGAATTCTTACGGGCTAAACTGAATGAGTTTCACGGTGGTTTGGATCCCAAGAAGGTGGATAAGTGGCTTGAGTAAACTGTGAAGACATTTGAAATGCTCAAAATCGACGACAGTGAGCTGAGGGTGACTTTGGAGAGTTACTATCTGAAAAGAGATGCTGGCCAATTTAGGAAATACGCTAAATGCAAAATTGGACCAACTTAGGAAGTGTTTGTCATCGCTTTCCAAGACAAATTCCTACCTCCGACTGCTAGGGAGAAACTGAGGCAATGGTTCCAAGACCTCAAGCAACTAAGCATGTTTGTCGCTGAGTTAGAGGCGGCCTTCACTAGTTTATCCCAATTTTCACCGAAATTGGTGGCAACGAAAAAACGTCGTTGCATTCTATTTGAGAAGAGACTTAGAACCAAAATTTTGTTTAAGGTTGCCAGGAACATGATCCAGAACTATGACCGTTTGGTGGAGGCGGTGGCATATATGGAGATTATAGTACTGGCCGAAGATAAGAGGATTCTTGGTTCAAGATTTAGAGGGTATGAGTCACAGTGGACTTCAAGCTTGGGAAGAAGCATATGGGTTCTTTTTCATCTCAGTCCCAGTCACAACAAACTAGATCTACTTTCTCGTTGCCTAGTGCTGGCATGGGAAAAAATGCTTAGCATGGATTCACCTATTTCAAATGTGGTCAGCTAGGTCACTAGGCCAATGCCTATTCACAGAAGGAAGGATGACAGTAGATGCCACCACCACCACCACCACCACCGCCTAATCAATCCTTGAGTTAGTCCTAGAGTAAGAGGTAGGGACCTACTTGCTTTAAGTATGGTCAGTCAGGGCACATGAGGAGAACAAGCTCGTAGTTAGGAGGTACATCTGGCACATCAAGGTCGAGACAGACACAGAGCCACCAACAGGCTCATTCAATCCTAACCTCATGAGCTATGCAGGAAGCCACCTTGGCTCAGTCAGTACAACAGGCCTATGTTCCTAGGGATGAGCAGGTTGATCAGAGGCCACAGGGGCACGTATACGCTATTATAGTGCAGAGTAATTGCCAAAATCCTTTTTCATGTGAGGTAATTTTGTTGTGTTCAATTCTTCGGCTAGTGTATTGATTGATACTAGTGCGTCGCATTCATTTATATCTACTAATTATATGCCTGCTTTAGGGTTAGAGATTGATTAGTTGGAGTCACCATTGTGGGTTGAGTCATCGGTTGGGGGTAGAGTGGCATTGGGGCAAGTGTCTCACTCTTGCAAGATTTAAGTCACAGATCGCTAACTCTCTTTTGATTTCATCATCTTAGTCATGCATAGTTTTGACGTCATATTGAGTATGGATTGATTGTCACATTTCTAGGCCACGATAGATTGTCAGTGCCACAAAGTGTCTGTATGCACACCTACAGAGGATTGTTTTTATTTTCTATATGATCGGGGAGATAGTTTTATCCCACCGTTGTATGACCTTAAAGATCAGGGAGGGCATAGCCTTCTTTTTTCCATTTCCTCGGCTGATGAGAGTAGTATGGTCCGAGGTGATTTATCGAGGGTAGTTGGTGAATACCCAGATATTTTTCCTGAAGATCATACTGAATTGCCACCCCACTGAGAAATTGAATTCTCTACTGACCTAGTACCCAGTATGACACCAATTTCCATCATACCATATAAATTTTCACCCGCCGAGTTGCATGAGTTGAAGATCCAACTCCACAAACTTTTAGATAAGGGCTTTATTCACCCTAGTACATCGCTTTGGGAGCGCCAACTCTCTTTGCAAAGAAGAATGATGGGTCATTGCGGTTGTGTATTGATTACTACAAGTTGAATCAAGTTACCATTAAAAACAAGTATCCTTTACCCAGAATAGATGACTTATTTGACCAACTTAAGGGGTCCCATTGCTTTTCGAAGATAACTTAAGATCGGGGCACCATTAGTTGAGGGTTAAGGAAGAGGACTTCTAGAAAACGACCTTTTGTATGCATTATGGCTATTATGAGTTCCTAGTTATACCATTCGGGTTAACCAATGTACCGATTTCATTCATGGACTTGATGAATCGAGTCTTCCGGGATTTCATAGATTGATTCCTAGTCATCTTTGTGGATAACATTTTGATATATTCACCATCTGAGAAGGAACACAACGGACACTTGCAGATAGTACTTGATTTGCTTATAGTGCACAAATTATATGTCAAGTTTGAGAAATGTAAGCTTTGGTTTTCAGAGGTGAAATTTCTAGGCCATATGGTGTTGAAAGAATGGGGTGACTGTTGATTCCTATAAGGTAGATGTCGGGCAAGATTAGGAATGACCTAAGAACATTTTTTAGATTCGAAGTTTCTTGGGGTTAGCTAGGTAATACTGCCGTTTTGTAAGGGATTTCTCTAGACTAGCCGTGCCGTCGTTGATTGGGTTGACTAGAGAATGTGTCAAGTTTGTGTGGAACAAGACTTGTGGAAATTCATTCCAAAAACTTACGACTAGGTTGACTATCGTACCAGTTTTGATAATTCCATAATGGGGCTTAGGTTATACTGTGTATTGGGATGCGTCCGGTGATAGGCATGGTTGTGTGTTGATCTAAGAGGGAAAGGTTGCGGCTTATGGCTCACGTCAATTGAAAACCAACAAGAAAAACTACCCTACCCATGACCTAGAACTAGCAGCAGTAATTTTTTTCCTGAAAATTTAGAGACACTATTTTTATAGTGAGAAGTTTGATGTCTATTCTGACCACAAAAGCCTAAAACACTTATTCTCCCAAAACGATTTGAATTTGTGCCATCGTAGGTGGATAGAGTTTCTGGAAGACTACGATATTTAGTTGCATTATCATCTGGGGAAGGCTAATGTTGTGGTTAATGCTCTTAGTTGAAAATCTGTGGGTACTTGTAGACGTCCTCGAACTTCCCGGGAGGGAATCCCGTTTTGTTCATTGGGCTCACTACAGTTCAGGACTCAATGTCACGGTCTTGTATCTAATCTCGCAGAGTGTAATGCAAGACCGATGAATCATCAAAGAGTCTAAATCCGGTAAATCATTTTTGAAAATAGATTTTTTGAAAGAAATGCCAAACATGGACTGCTTTGCCAGATACAGAGTCGCCACCTAAATATTTTTATTTTGGAGGAATTTAGGAAACCCTGACTCGTGCCTAAGGCCACGTGTCCGTCATCATCAAAGTTCCCTCGGCTCGGGAACTTGGGTACGATTGGGGAAGGTCACTTCGTAAGCACCCCCGCTCGCCCGATCAAAGATCGGCCTCTACTAACCATGATATCGAGTTTTAAAAACATTATGTGCTCTTATCCCGGTTATTAGCCTAGAATTACTATGTGATACGCGCAGCATACAAGTATAGACTGGATCGCCTGAGTTGGAACAAAACATTTCATGTTTGTTTTTGAAAGCGGTTTGCTACTCGCAAGTAGGCTAAAATGCGGATTTTGCCACCCTCAAGTGGGCTTAGAAAACATGGTGATTTGCCACTATCTAGTGGGCTTAAAACTCGCAATCAATGAATTGTTCCAATTCAGATAATCTGACCTTCACTCACAGGCATTCAGGCAGTTATATCACATAAGCACTTAGCCTCATGGTAAGCATGCTATCATGGCAGTCACTCACACACATGCAAGGACGCTAAAGCATAAACACTTACCGAGTACTCCGAGCCAAAGAAAGAAGATAATTAGAAAACATGCATGAATCCTAACTATGCTGAAACGCCTAATGCAACACATGCAAAAATGCAACTAAGATAGGCTCGGCTATTCTAAAATGGCATATGAAATGCAACAACTGATACATGTATTCAACTTGGAATTGAAATACAATGCAGTTAGCATGATGCGCCGAGCCCAGTGCATGCAAAACAGATGAATGGATGCAAACATACGAGCATAAGGATGCTAATTGAAACGTGCCCTAAACTAACCATCATAAGCTGGTAAATAAAAGGGAGAAAGACGTGGGGTTGGAAGACATACATCACACACATGCACGCTTATTACAACATTGCCCTCCTCGGAGGGTCCGAATAAATAATACACAACCGAATGAATAACGAATCACAGCTAATTATTACATAACCCTAATTAATTAACAAATTAACTAAGATAAATAAGCTAGCATGCAAATTAAACAAAAACGGACTGCCTCAGCTCTGTTCCGAATGATAGGGATGCATGCATGCTCGAGTCGCCTTGTCGGGAAATCCATCACGATGCCCCGATTTGCCTCTGTTTGCAACTGGTCCTGGAACATTGTACAAAGCTCCAGAAGGCTGCTGACCAGTTTTTGCTGCTGGTTTCTGGTTTGCTGCAGCAGAGAGCAGGAAAGGGGCATGGCAAAGTATTTTCAACATATGTATGCATGACCACTCTCCCCGTCATTGCATGAGCTCTAGGGAGTGTAGCCTTCGATCCTCGTGCCACCAATCACGCATCTCGATGCATGATGGCCGAGGAGTCGAATTGCATGACTCAATGTGAAATGAATGCACAAATGGACGCCTAAAGCCAACAACTCTATCATGGATAGTCAAGAGTGTCGGCGACCAGGAATTGAAGCACGTTTCGTCACTTTGAGTACGAAACGTCCCTCGTTTCCCGTGTTTGGACTAAACCCTACTCCAAACACTATGCAACAACTAGAATGGCATGGCATGCAAACACAATGCAACAACTAGCATGCAATCCTAAACGAAATGCAACTAAGACACGCAAACATGCAAGGAGTGATATGCAAAGGTGCAACTAACATGCGCAATGCTATGAACTATCAATGGCATACTCAATGCACATGACATAATACGGCATACACGATGCAAGATGGACTTAAACCAATATGAGTGGACCTCAGCCACACTCAAATCAGTGGCCAAACATAATGAAATTAGGCAACAAAACACATGCGAATATGCACAAATGCAAGGGACCGAACCTAAGGCGCCAAATGCAATTCTATCAAAGCATGGCAAGGGATGAAATATGGCATACAAACACACATTTTCTAGCTCTGAAACATGATACACAATGCTCCCGAATCATGCAAATATGTCACACAATGCATGCTAGATGGCCCGAATACCGAAACTAGTGCAGTGCGTTACACTAGAGGTACACAAAGCAATGCACAAATGGAAAAACTAGCCCCAAATAGACCCTAGGAAGGTCCAAGACAGTGGGAAAATGGCCTAAAAAGATGGCTCAACATGCATAGAAATGAAGCTCATGCAATGGTTTAAAAACGAGGCAAACTAGCACGACTCTCAAACGCATTTAAAGAGTGGAAAACATGGGAATATGGGATATATGCAAGCTTTGAAATATGATGCACAATGGTCCTAAAACATGGAAACACCTCAACATAAGCATGCAATAGGCCCCAAAACACAAAGCTAGGCAAGAGTATTGAACTACAACCATGCATAGCAAGCATCATTCGACCATGAGGCATGAAAACAGAGCTAAGGTAGTCCAAAACATGTATAAAATCAGTTTAAGGCATGGCCAAAAAGTGCTAGATTCATAGACCAAAATAGCATGCAATACAAGCTAGTGAAGAGGGTTTACACTACAAGTATATGGAGCATTCAAGAGGTCACTAAACCAGAAAAATTCAGAGCTATGACATGCCAAATAAACCCCAAAAACCCACTGAAATATGGTCTATGCATGCAAGAATGAGATGCTCTTTTGATAGGCTATGAAGAGTGTGTTCTACACATGCAAGATGGACACCCAATATGACAAAACCACCTCTGGATAGAGGTGATGCAGGCCCTAAAAGTCACAGAAAAGGGCCTGAAACAAGCCTTGGAAGCATGCAAACATAGGCTCCTTTGATATGCTAAATATGCTAGAAAACAAAACAAGGGGTGAGAGGGTCACCCCTCTCTGATTTTGGCTCTCAAAACCACATTCCAACCACTGAAAATCTGCTGGATTTCAGTGGCTAAAGGGCCAAGCAAAGCTCAATACAAAAGCCTTAGGGCATGGCTCAAAACAAGGCAAAATGAAGCATGCAAGGGGGTAGATGACCCCCAACAATAAAATGACCTTAAATAAACATGTTAAGGACCTCAAAATAAGACTTTTTTCAGTTTACACCGAAGCTCAAAAATGCTTGCAAATGAGGCTAAGAGATGGATCAAAATAGGACTTAAAAAGGGAGAAAGTGTGTTACCCTTGAAGCTCAAGAAGACCAGCAACTTCTGGACCCAAAAACCAGACCTTCAACCTCTGAAAATGACCTCCAAGGACCTCAAAGCAATGGTGGAAGTGTATGGCTATGAGGTGTAGTGATAAAGGGTCAAGAACTATGCACTTTGGAGCCAAAATGGTGAGATATAGAGAGGGATATATGTTTTGCCTTCCAAGAAGTTCTGAACCTTTACAAATAAGGAAGAGAGTCTCTCTTATAGAGATACAAACCCTTAGCTTCTCAAAGAAGCTAAAAAACAAGTTTGAAGATCCTCCATACACGTGTATGGAGGATGCAATCTGTGGCTTCCAGCTGACATAGCTGGCAATAACTCAGCAAGACAAAACAGGAGGGAGTAGGCCGACCAGGTCAAAAGGTCCAAGGTGGTCAGCCATCTCCTATGATGAAGCCCCAGAAGTTAGCTTTCCAATGGCGCCAGCCTTGCATTAAAATTCCAACTGTGCAAAAAGTTATGCCTGTTTTGGTGAAGCCGCACAGATTCGGTCCAACCGGATTGATGCCCTACTTCAACTAACTATATCTCCCCCGTCCGGACTTGGCTTTAGGAGATTCTTGAGTGCAAAATGAAGCCCCAGAAGTAAGCTTTCCAATGGTGGTGGCCTCATAGCTGAAATCCAAGTATGCAAATGAATAGGCTTGATTCAGCGAGGACTGCTCGTCCCTCTCTTAGCGATTCATGTCCATTTCTCCCCCAACTGGGTTTCTTCCCTCTTCTCTTCTTTTCTTTAACTCCAAACCCCTAAACAAGGTGTTTTGAAAGATTTTTCAGAGATTTCATCTTTCTTTCGTTCATTTCCACTTTGCCCTTGCTCGGTTTACCGAAAAGCGCGACATTTAACAAAATGCGAGCGTCGGAACATCGTAGAACTTTATTTTCAAAACATTTTGAAAGAGAGGGTTTCAAGATCTAAAATATTTTGATCAAGAAATGGGGTGTGAGGTTAGGGTTTGACTCTCCTCTTGCCGAAGAAATCGAACCTTTGCCTTGCTCAACTTTCTCCACCAAGTAAACCATCAGTAGTGCCCAAGTCTTAAGGGCAGTCAAAAATGGGGTGTCTACAGTACTGTGGCAAGTGTGGCCATTCGAGAATGGGTTATGTTAGGTGATATCGGCTAGTATGACTTTCATCTTGGTGAGTCTAACGAGGGTGCTACCTTGTTTGCTTTGATTGTACGGCCCATCTTGTTTAACAGAGTCATAGAGGCACAGTAGGGTGACCAAGAGATGGAGACGATCCATAAGAGAATCTCCAGCGGGAAGGAAGAGAAAGGTTTGAACACCCACTCAAATCTAAGTGTAAGGTATTTAGCCCGTTTGTTTGTGCTAGAATCTTGTAGAGAGGAGGTACTTTGAGAGTTTCATCATTCACGCCTTGCGATACATTCGGGAGGCACAAAAATGTACCATGATTTTAGTCGTCAGTTTTGGTGGAGGGGAATAAAACGGGACGTCGCTTTATTTGTTTCAAAATGCCTTACTTATCAACAAGTGAAGGCAAAGCACCAAAAACTAGCAGGTTTGTTACAATCCTTATCTATAGCCGAGTGAAAATGGGAGCATGTCACTATAGATTTCATGGTTGACCTTTGAGAACACAACAGGGTAATAATATTGTTTGGGTGGTTGTTGATAGGTTGACCGAGTCTACACACTTCATTCCCATATGCACAAGTAACTCAGTTGATTATTTGGTGGAGTTGTACATTAGAGATATAGTCTAGCTTCATGAGGTTCTAAGGACCATTGTTTCAGATAGAGATCCTTATTTCACTGTTCGGTTGTGGCAAAACCTTCAAGAGGCGGTAGGAACCAAGTTGACCTTTAGCCCTACTTGTCATCCCTAGACCGATGAGCAATCTGAGCGTACTATTTAGATTTTAGAAGATATGCTTAGGGCTTGTGTCATAGATTTTAAAGGGTTATGGGAGAGGCACCTACCATTGATTGAGTTTGCCTACAATAAGAGTTATCAAGCAAATATTAGGATGGCACCTTTTAAGGCCTTGTATGGCCGACCTTGTAGATCACCGGTTTGTTAGGCCGAGATGGGTAATGCACCGATGTTGGGCCCAAAATTAGTACAAGAGACAATCAAGAAAGTTGCTCTCATTCGAAAGAGATTGGTTACGGCTCAAAACCGACAGAAGAGTTATGCTGACAAGAGGTGACGACCTCTATCCCTTGAGATTCGTAACCATGTGTTTTTTAAAATTTCATCGAGGCATGGTTTGATGAGGTTTGAAAAGAGTGGGAAACTATCTCCAAGGTTTATTGGACCTTTTGAGATCTTAGAGCAAATTGGAAATGTGGCATACCGTTTGGCCTTACCGCCATAATTTTTTGAGGTTCATGATGTGTTTAATGTTTCTATGCTTAGGAAGTATGAACCTGACCCTTCGCAGGTGCTTGATTGGGTCAACTTAGTGGTGAATGAGGATGCCTCATATGAGGAGCAGCAATTAAAGTTTTAGATACCCGGAAACAAGTCCGCTCCAAGGTGTTGTGGAGGCACCACAGAGTTGAGAAGGCAACTTGGGAATGAAAGGCGCAAGTCCGCTCCAAATAACCTAATTTGTTTAATAATATTTAGTTGATTTGATATTGTAGTGTACCTTAATGTTGTTATGAGAATTGGGCATTAGGTTGCTTACTGCCGGTTATCGAACTCCTTGTGACTTTGAAAAAGAAAATTTTGTCAGATCATCGAAGTTAATGAGATTATAAATCATTTGAAATTGTATTAGATGATCATGTTGTTGTTATTTAGAGTTTATCTTGCAATTTGGTATTGTTAGGATTGTTGGGTTAAAACTTGTTTCATATTGGGAAAACTGGTTTAATTTCTGGCACGATATTTCCTAAGGTGGAGGAGGTTGTGATGTCCCAAGTCCTTTTAAAGCAATTTGAGTATATTAATTTGTAATTTCTGTCTCTTTAATAGTCCTTGTCACTATTGAGCCCTTTGAGTCTCGTGTTGTTACCTATTCTTTTCCTTGTGGTTGTTCGTATACATTCTAATCTGTTCTGAGGTGTCTTTTTGCATCTTTGGGTGTTAGAATGAATCCGAGAATGGTGGAGATACTTTAAGGTTGTTTTGTATCACTTTTTGAGTTGAGACCGCTCGAGCAGTACTTTCATTGCTTGAGCAATAACATTGTCCTTCCGGAACTTAGTTCTAAAGATTGAAATACTGGGAGTATGCTTTCACCGCTCGAGCGAAGGTTCCACCGCTCAAGCGATCTATTTACAGAGGAGAGAGATTTTGAGAATTTGAATTCACTACTCAAGCATAGGTTTCTCGCTCAAGCGGTCTGTTTATAGTTAGCGTCGAAAAATGTGTCCAATCACTTAAAAGTTAAGACCTTACACTCTTTGTAGACACCCCATTTTGACCGGCCCTAAGACTTGGGCGCTTTCTTTTGATTACCCGATGATGACAATTAGAATGTATTTCTCACAAAATCCTTAGTAAAAGAGATGGAATTTGAACTTTAATCCCAACATTTACCATTATGGCCAAATTATTTTAAAATACTGAATATTTTATTAGTTTAGTATTTTTGTAATTTTTCATAATTTTATGTGTTTGTTCATATTTTTGGTGTATTTTATATATATATATATATAAAAGAAAATAATAAAACAAATTATATTATGTGTTTAATATTATTATATTATATATTATATGTTTAGTATTTTATATAAAATTATATTAGTATATTATATGTTATGTATTTTGGTATAAATTATATATTTTAGATATTTTATATATTATATATATTATAAAAAAAATATAATAATAAAAACAAAAGTTGATGTCGGCACGCCGACATCAACTGAACGCACATATATATTTATATTATTATTATATTATTATTATTATTATTATTATTATTATATATGCCTATATAAGGCAAAGGTTCAGCAAGTGAAGGGAGGAGGAGTTTGGAGGAAATTCTGGAGAGGCATTTTGGAGAATGGGAAGAGAAGACTCTGGAGAAAGAGTAAAAAAAGAGAAAAAAAAGAAGAGAGGGAGACATTTTTATTTCCATTTCATCAATGCACCATTCAAAAAACAACCATTAAAGTTGTAATTCCAAATTTTGGACTGAGAATTGAGAACACATTCCACAGACTTGAGAGTAATCAAAAGAAAGTTTGTGACTCAGAAAATTCATCATTTCTCCAAAAGGTGAGTTTTCGTAAATTTTCATTTAATTTAAAAATGTGATATAATTTGTTTAATTAATTAGTTTAGTTCAATTAATTAATTAGTTTTCGTTGAATAGTTAGTTCATTAGAATTTTATAATGAATTAATTAGTATAATTAAATAGCTAATTAGTTTAGTTAATTAGAATTTAATTAATTAATCGGTGTTAATTAATTAGTGTAGTGTTTTCGCAAATTTTTATTTAATTTAAAAATGTGATATAATTTGTTTAAATATTTCATTTACTTCTTTTTATAACTGTTTTTTTATCGCTTTAATGGGATGGCTGCACCACCCACATATCTGCTGTAATTTAAATATATATATAAACTGTTGTAATTTATTACTTTAAATAGTACCTCCGGCGGTGAATAGTACATCCGGCTATTTAATTTTACTCGCTTTTTGTAGCTTAATTTCAGCATTATTATATGCTATTGAGGGGGCTGTTTAATTTATTTCATGATTTATGTTTTAAATATCAAGTTTGTTTGTACTAACCAATTAATCAATTTCGCATAATCATTTCTGCAACCTCCCTCAATTCTTTGCTTATTTCGATTAAAAAGTTGTGAAAAATTAAGATTGTGGTTCAAATATAAGAAAGGAACTCTTCCATGCTTAATGGCTTAATCTCTTTAGAGGTTCCTTATCAAAAGTATAAAACGCTCTATGCTTAATAGTTTAATCTCTTTGGAGATTCACTACCAAAGGCATAAAACGTTTTATATTTAGGAGGTTCATTACCAAATGTATAAAACGCTCTATGCTTAATGGTTTAATCTCTTTGGGGATTCATTACCAACGGCATAAAACGTTTTATGCTTAAGAGGTTCATTATCAAGAGTCTACAACGTTCTATGCTTAGTGATTTAATCTCTTAGGGGATTTACCACCAAAATCATAAAACGTTCTATACTTAAAGGTTTAAATTCTTTGGAGGTTCACTACCCCAAATGTATACATGTTCTTATACTAAAGCACAATCTTTTATTTTTCATTTCTCTTTATTCATCAGTATGTGTACTTTTAAGGGACTAATTGACCCTTGGAAATCACCAAGGAAAATCTCATTATCACTTATTATCAAGTTTGGATTTCACGTCATTATCACTCAAGTTTGGGTTTTTCTAAGTCATTATCACTCTTTTGAGTTTGACTAGTCCTTGTTGCACATCTTGAGTTTGACTTGAAATCCCTTATTGCTTGTAAATAAGTTTGACTCTTCCTTTGTAATTTCCCCCGAAATTTTTTTTCTCGGGTTAAGTTGATGCTTGTTTCTCTTTATTGTATTTTGGACTTAGTGGACGTAAATATCACTTTTGCACAAACAGGAGAAAAGATAAATAAATGGAAAGGTAATAAAAAAGGCTAATAAAATTGGTTAAAATTGGATTACAACTGACATAAAGAACCAATATGATTAATTGAATTCGGTCGGACGTTATACCGAGTTTATTGAGTTAAGGCTTGCCTTACATCAATTATTGTAATAAATTAGACAGCCCCTTTCATTTATTATTCATTCGGTTTTGTAATAATTATTTATTCGGACACTTGGACATTCGGACCCTCCTGCGCGAGGGCAGACAAATTTGTAATAATGTGTATGTCTTCCAACCCCACGTCTTTCTCCTTTTTATTTACCAGCTTATGATGGTTAGATTAGGGACATCATGTTTAAATTAGTATTTTTCATGATTTGCATCCATTCGTTTACATGCATAAAAGTTCAGCTCATCATATTATTCAAATGTCAAATTCAAACTCTTTACTTGAATACATGCTCTATCACATGCCTTGAATTGACTCGCATGCCATGCTAGTAGCCGAGCTTATTACTTGCACGTTGTATGTGTTGCATTAGCCATATCGCATTAATTAGGATCATGCATTTTTTCTAACTATTTACTTTCTTTTGACTCGCCTTCGGACATAAGGTAAGTTTTTATGCTTTAGCATATTGCATAAGTGTGATTGCTGTCATATCAAACATACTACCATGAGGCTAAATGCTTACTTGATATACCTGTTTGAATGCCTGTGGATGAAGGCTAATTACTTGAATTGGGATACTTTGATTCATGTATATATGAGATCACCATTTTCAGTGATACATATTCAAAACATTTTTTTTTTTCAAAACAAACATGGAATCAAACGTTCCAACTTTTCGTGAAATTAGTCTATACTTATATGTTACATATAGAACAAGAGCATATATTGTATATAAAAACCACATCATGATTAGTAGAGGCCGATCTTTGATCGGGTGAGTGGGGTGTTCAATTATTGACCTTCCCCTCTCATACCTAAGTTCCTGAACCAAGACACTTTGGTAACGACAGACTAATGGCCTTTGGCACGAGTCATGGGTTTCCTAAATTTTCCAAAATAAATATTTAGGTGGCGACTCTGATATCTGGCAAAGCAGTCCATTTTTGGCATTTGATTCCAACATCGATTTTCCAAAAGAATTTACCGGATTTGGACTCTTTTTGTGTTTCCACTGTTTCACATTGCACTTGTGAAATCAGAATCAGAACCAACACACGAGTGAAGTCCGAACTGTAAGGGCTATTTCATTCTTCCGAAAGGGAGCGCAAAAAGCCGAGCTACACTCTTCTTCTTCACTTTTCATTTCACTCTCTCTACATTTCATTTTCTCTCTTTAGAAAACACCCACCAACCTCATTAATTCATTGGGATTTTAATACTAGTGCCTTCATTAATATTGGAGAGCTCATCAAGGTCTATGTTATGTGCAGTGAAGATCGGATTTTGATGCCGTCAATTTTGAAGCTTTTCTCATCTTTTTTTTCCTAAAACTTGAGATAAGAAGTTTCTTTGAGTTATATATATGGTTTTAGCATGTCTTATTTATCTTTGCCAAGATTTTGTTTAGAGGGTCTGAGATTTGAAATGTGGGATTTTGAAAATGTTGAAAAGTGACTTTTGTTATGATAAAGTTCAAATAAAAATGGTTTTATGAACTTGTGAACCTCTTGGGAGCCTGTGGAGGAAGATGTCTTGAAAATGAAGGAAAAACCTTCTTTTATTCAAACCCTAGATTTGGGGGAAATTATGAAAAATTAGATTTTTGTAAAATAATTATGAAGTTGTTGGAAATTTCTTAGAAAAGAATGATGAAATTTCTTTATTGTTGTGTTGATTGAGATTTCCATGGAATGGATGAGATTTTGTATTAAGAAATTTATGTGATAGTATGATTATACATATATGCTTAGACTATGAAAAAGAAATAAAGGTGATTGTGAGTATCAAATGGTATCATATGTCACATGGGTATGGAAAATGGAAATGATCGGAGAATTATTGAATATTACATTCTATCTTGAGCTAATATTGAGAATTGTAGAATGTGTCATGATGCTTTATAATTACATCTCATTTCATTCATCATGCATGACTTTGAATATTATTTGTTGTGGCCATTACATGGGAATTGTTTTATTGTTTTGAAAAAACAATTAAAAATCTTGAAATGTTTTTAGGGTAAATAGATTTGTTAATAAATTACGGATAAGGGGTGTAAATGGTATTGTTCAAGTTGGCCTGAGTATCTTGGGTAAAAGATCGAAAACACGAGCGAAGAAAATACTGCGTGCTTTCCGGTTAGGAGCTAGTAAAATGGGGGATTGGTATTTGTTATGCCTACTTACAAACACCAGCCTAAGGATTACCTGAGTTGTTTTTACCACCTCGTACTTAAATTTTGGAATTTATCGAGAAAGTGAATTGTCTTTAAAATATCATTGCATATGATTTTCAAAGGAATAAAACTTACGATTTTGGAGCATGGCTCGTTGTTGCATTCATGTAATTATGATTGTTTAAACGTATATACTTTATTAAGATCTTTCTACTGGGTTTTGTGCTCACCCTAGTAGATTTAGGAAAGAATGTAGTGATTCCGCCTAGCTAAAGGCGATCAAGTATGTTTTGAGAGCACAAGACTCTTTTATATTTTGACAAGCAAAAGGCTTTAATTGTATGGATTCGGAGATAACCATCTTTTGTGTAACCGGACTTAAACCTTGGAACTTGTAGCCATTGAGTATTTATTTGGTATTATTATTATTATTATTATTATTTACTTAATCGTCACACATGCTATGGATTCACCCTTTAAGAAATTTGAATATATATCACATTTAGACCCCTTTTGTAAATCTCTCACATGAATGAATACGAATATAGAGATGTGATCATTTAGTTGAAGTTAGAGTGATTGGACGAATTAATTAGTTTTATCTTTATGTCATCATTTCTGGGGTGTTGTCAAATTTGACACGTTATTACTAAATTTTGACTATATTACAATTCAAAACTATCAAAATTTCACAACCTTCAACCATCATCTCATATTTTCAAATAATGTTGGATCTTTATAAAATGGGAAAGGCTAGCATGCATAGTGACCTAGGATCAATTGAACCTAACCCATTCTATTTTTTATTGGGACATGAAGTTATCCCAAGTGACTTTGACCTTTTTGTGTAGTTTGGGCCTTGGGAGTGCCTCAGGCTGGTTGCTGGGCAGCAGCACAGTGATGCTAGAGTTGGCTTCAATATTTGGGTCATGTTTTTAGCACAACCATCATCTCATATTTTCAAATAATGTTGGATCTTTATAAAATGGGAAAGGCTACATTGTATAGTGACCCAGGATTAATTGAACCCGACCCAATCTGTTTTTGATTGGGACACTAGGTTGTCCGAAGTGACTTTGACCTTTTTGTTTGGACCTTGAGAGCACCTTGGGTTGCCTGTTGTGTAATAGCACAGTGATGTTGGAATTGGCTGGTCACGCCCGCGATGGGTTGTACTGGAGGTCGCGCCTACAAGGGGCCATAACCAGACCTCGACCAAATGTGTGCTTCAGGTCCCGTGGCCTGGAGCAGGAGTGCTTTGCCGGTGATGGGCCCCAGGGAGAGGTCGCGGCATGCATAGTCACACCTACAGTAACCCTGGTCCCACCCGTGACCAAGTTAGTTGACTAGATCCCGGCCGTGGTGTGGCCTTTATGCACGAACTAGTCTGTCTATAAAAGTGTCCAAAAGTTGAAAATATCTATTTTCTTGATCTTATCACTCTCCCTCTCTTTCCTTCTGCCATTGTCAATGCTTTTAAGCTTTTAAGCTTGGGCTTGATCTATATTTATCCATTTTTGACCCCTAGTTCGATATACTAAAATGTAGAGCTCAGCGAGGGCTTCATTTTAATCTGAGTGGATGGTCTTTTCATCACCAGCAATTTTTCTAGCTTGTCTCCTCTTCGCTTCAAGAGATAGGGTCTATTTCTTAAACTCGATGCGGGTTCGGTAGTGTATTTGTGGTATATTTTGATACATAGATTTTGTTGTTATTGGGTTGATTTTGGAAATTATGTTTTGTGAGTTGAGGATATGTTCCAAATGGGGTTGTTTGGCTATGGTTTTGCTACCAAATCTATTTTTTGTATATAAAAGTCCATACGGATTTTTGAAAGTGAAAAGGCCCTATTTGTGAAAAACCCCAAATGATATTGTTTTTGGGAGTTTGGTGGATTTTTATTTTTTTTTTTGGAAAAAGATTTGGTTGGAAAGAAAATGGTTGTACGATTTTGGAAATAACAAGTATTGAATTCTCTTGTGGAAATCTTGGGTTGTTGAGAGAATCACACAGTTTTGGTTATGTGATTTTGAGATTTATTAGATTATACATATATCCATATTATTATTTTTAAATTATTGCATTAGAGATAACTGTTTTGGCTATCGGAGAAAGATAGCATTGTCGTGTATTAGAAATTGCATGTGGAATAGGCAAACTGTAATATTTCTGAAATCATTCATATCATGAGGCACGTCATGGATTTTGGAACTCAACATTGTATGTATTAGAAAGGTTGTTTTAAGAATTCTCAGATTATGTTTTGAAGTGTTGTTTTGAAAACATTTCGTATCGTTTTGAAAATATTATTTTGGAACACATGTGTGGGGATATATTTTCTGAGTACCAACACGTGGCAAGGTGACGCCGACGTGTCAGCCGAGGTGCCACGTGTCCTGGTCGTGACGCCGAGGTGATCTCGGCAAGGCCGAGGTTATCTCCAAAGATATCGAAATCCGAGATAAGTGGATATGGGACAAGAGTCCTAGAATGAAAAGGGAACTCAACCTGGATGAGGGACAAGAGTCCTAGAATGAGAGAAGACTTCAGTTTGTATTAAGATAAGACTCTTAGAGAGTTTATCCTAATCTTACTGGGAGTCCAAGATTAGCAGTAATCCTGAGTCCATAGAAGTTAGGCTTCTATTGGGACTAGGTTTATGTTGGCTATAAAAGAGAGACACCCCCATGGGTCTAAGGTATGCTTTTTATGCTCAAGCTAGTGAGTTTAGCACTATTGATTATCTTTAAGAGATATTGAGTACTGACTTGATCGTCGGAGTACCCCCGGGTGGCGAACCACCACCGGAGTCTTCTTTTTCTGTTGCAGGTTAGTCAGGTGCCATCTATTCTGCCGGTGCTCTCTAGCTGGATACTAAGATTGCAGTGTGGTCAGATTTTCACCCACACAATTTGGCGCCGTCTGTGGGAAAGAAACAAGAATAGATGGCCAATGAAAGAAAGAAAAATAGATGGCCAATGACAGACAGAAGGATCAGACTGGAGACAACGCTCCTGCTGGGAATGGGAGACCTATCAACCTCGACGTTAAAGGGGACAACCGCAACACAGAAACTCATGACCAGAGTCACGGAGTGAAAGACGCCGGCTAGGAAGGTGACGCACCAAAGACAACAGATCGAAGCGGATACTACAACGAAGATGACCTCTAGGCATGGAAGGATAGATACCTGCGGAGGAACGAAAACCCTTCCAGAAGGGATGCAAAGACAGGGGGCATGAGCGCTCCCAAGGAGATAACATTCAAGTATAGAAGAACTCATCCTGAGTGAGCAGATCCCGGATTCCAGATCCTGGATCCCGGATCCGAGAAGACATGATCTCAGCCTAGACAAGTAGGCCCGAGAAGACGAGAGCTCAGCCTAAGTGAGCAGATCCCGGATTCCAGATCCCGGATCCTAGAAGACATGATCTCATCCTAGATGAGTAGGTCCGAGAAGAGAAGAGCTCAACCTGAGTGAGCAGATCCAAGATTCTAGCAGACAAGATCTCGGCACTTAAGTCCGAAAAGAGAAGAGCTCAGTGAGCAAATCTCAGATCCCAGAAGATAAAAAAGAAAACACACAAGGTTAGACTGCAGTTAGCCAGGTTGAAGACCTTTTATAAGGTTCGCAAAGGAGTATGTGGAAGCCATGCAGGGGGCAGACAGAAGAAGAATATGTTTACCACTTGTTGAAATTTGTAGCAATTTACAAGTTGGTTAAACCGAGATGATGTTTACCACTTGTTGAAATTTGTAGCAATTTACAAGTTGGTTAAACCGAGATGATGTTTAACACTTGTTGAAATTCTGTGTGAATTTACAAGTTGAAGTTAAACCGAGGTCATGTTTAACACTTGTTGAAATTCTGTGTGAATTTACAAGTTGAAGTTAAACCGAGGTCATGTTTAACACTTGTTGAAATTCTGTGTGAATTTACAAGTTAAAGTTAAACCGATGTGATGTTTAACACTTGTTGAAATTCTGTGTGAATTTACAAGTTGAAGTTAAACCGAGATGATGTTTAACACTTGTTGAAATTCTGTGTGAATTTACAAGTTGAAGTTAAACCGAGGTCGTATCGGAAGAAGATTGGTTTAAATACTTGTTGAAATTCTGTGTGAATTTACAAGTTATAGTTAAACCGAGGTTATGATAAAGGAAGATGGTTTAACACTTGTTGAAATTTTGAGAAAAATTTACAAGCTGAAGTTAAACCGAGGTTATGATAAAGGATGATGGTTAAACACTTGTTGAAATTTTGAGAAAAATTTACAAGTTAAAGTCAAGCTCAAGCAATATCTGCGTACTTGCTGAGACTACCAGGTTGTCAAAACTTGAAATATGGAAAACTGAAATCTTGATAGAAGACATTGAGAAAGTGACAAGTCCTAAGCAATACTTGTGAAAATATTTGTTACAATATTTTCAAGTGTTAGGACAAGGCCGAGATGAGCAAGATTAGAAGTTATGACAGAGGTATTTTACCCGAAGAGATTGCACAGTCAAGGTGTACTTTGAAGACATGCAAATTATTCTAAGTATAGAATCATACAAGAGCAGAAAAAAGAAGACATACATTCAAAGAAGAAATCAGAGAAATGCATTTAAAGAAGAAAGAAGGCACTTCGGCCTGAATATTGAAAAATAAATTATTCAGACTACAAAAAATGGCACGTCAGCCGGATTAAAAGCATACAAAGACGGACAAAGTACAAGGTACAAGGTACAAGGAGTAAAAGAAGAAAACAAAACTACTTGGCATCAATGGCAGGATATAGAAGACAGTTGGGAAGACTTCTCAGCAGCCTTCTCGGTCTCGAGCTCAGCATCAATCTCCCGAAGAGTTTGATCAAGGCTTTTCTCAGCGATTGGCACCTCGGAGTTTGAAGGCAAGGATTGAAAGCAAGAATCTGGAAAAAGACACAGAAAACAGAAACAATAATGTAATTCGTAATCAAGAATGGTGATGAAGCTATCAGGAAATCAAGACAAAAAGATTGCACAGGTGTGTCAAGCCAAGAACAGTGGCAGAAATCAACAGATGTGTGAACAGTGTGTATTCAAGAAGATGATTTGGAAACAATGGGTAAAACAACAATGGTGATTAACAATGAAGTAGAGCTTCTTTGAAAGCAACAAGAAATAAAACCAGGAGGAACAGTGGCTTACCAGAAAGAGGGAAGCCGGAATGAGAATTGCCGAAGTCTGACGACAATAACAGAATGACGTAAGCTTCACCGGAGGAGAGGAACGAAGACAGTTGCAGAAGCTTGAAAGCTTGGAACAATGACGGATTTAAGCAAAAGAGCTGGAAAGAGAAAAAGCCAGAGGATTGAATGAAAAAAGAGAAAAATAAGACGACAAAGTTCAAGAATAAAGCCAAGTGCACAGGCACTAAGTAAGTATGTGAAGAACAAGAAAGTAATGACCCAGACACGATGCTAGCAACAGAAAGCGGATATGACAAGAACAGTGCCAGGCATTCAAATAATTCAAAACTTGAAGACAGACGAAAATAGAAGGCAACAGATGGCAAGTAAACAGATTCAGAAGAGTTATGAAAGATTGAGCTTAATAGCAAATAAAGAGTTTTGTGAACCTACCAAGTGAAATGAACGCTGATATGAAAATCGCCGGAGTCAAATAGATGACTGGAAATCGGGAACTCACCAAAGAGTGTGAGTGGAACAGTTGCAAAGCTCTTGGAGTTTACGAATTAATGGAACCAGAACCTCGGCTAGGAGGTGCGATTTCAAGCAGCTTAGAAAGCATGAAACTTGATTCTTGACACCAGTGGAGAGTAAAGTCCAGGGAACTTTGAGGTCGGCGAGTTTGATCTCGGACAGAGGGGCACAGATGAACGAACAGTGTAGGTTCCATCACCTCAGAATGCCGAGGTAATAGAACCTAGGGAGCAGTTGTGGGGATATATTTTCTGAGTACCAACACGTGGCAAGGTGACGCCGACGTGTCAGCCGAGGTGCCACATGTCCTGGTCGTGACGCCGAGGTGATCTCGGCAAGGCCGAGGTTATCTCCGAAGATATCGAAATCCGAGATAAGTGGATAAGGGACAAGAGTCCTAGAATGAAAAGGGAACTCAACCTGGATGAGGGACAAGAGTCCTAGAATGAGAGAAGACTTCAGTTTGTATTAAGATAAGACTCTTAGAGAGTTTATCCTAATCTTACTAGGAGTCCAAGATTAGCAGTAATCCTGAGTCCATAGAAGTTAGGCTTCTATTGGGACTAGGTTTATGTTGGCTATAAAAGAGAGGCACCCCCATGGGTCTAAGGTATGCTTTTTATGCTCAAGCTAGTGAGTTTAGCACTATTGATTATCTTTGAGAGATATTGAGTACTGACTTGATCGTCGGAGTACCCCCGGGTGGCGAACCACCACCGGAGTCTTCTCTTTCTGTTGCAGGTTAGTCAGGTGCCATCTATTCTGCTGGTGCTCTCCAGCTGGATACTAAGATTGCAGTGTGGTCAGATTTTCACCCACACAACATGTATTGTGTAATTAAAAAAGGTAAATAAAGTGATAAAACTGTAAGGGGGTGTTAGAGTAGAATTAAGTTAGCTTGTGCATCCTTGGTGTAAGACCGGAAACCTGTGCGGTAGGTGCCGATTTCATTCGGATAATCCCGGTAAAATGGCATAGTGACTTGTATAGTTACTATTATGAACACTAGCCCTGGAGATTTACCCATTTTGTTTATTTATAGGTATGGATTTGAAATGAATGTTTTGGAAATGTTTAGCAATGTATTTGCTTTTGTTCAACGATGTATGTGTTTTGGTTTAGCAATGTATTTGCTAATTGAAACTGTGATGTACAGACTTGTTTTGGAAATTGATTTTATCGAACATATGTTTTGATTTCGGAAAACGTTTTGAATAAACGAAAGATTTTGATGATTGGAAAAAAAGGATTTTGTTGAGACATCTAACAGGTTTTGAAAATGCACTGGAGCATATTGTATATATGTATAGCATTCATGATAATTTATTTTAGTGAAGCATGTTTAGTTTATGAAATATTCTCTAATGGGATTTATACTCACCCTATGTAACTAAAAATATTTTCCAAGTCTGTTGCATGTACGGACAGGGAATAAAATAATGAAGTGTGATTGGAGCTGAGTAGGGTGGTTCCATTACTTGTAGGCCTTGTGCCATTCGTTTTATTTAGTAGCTCGTGCGCCATTATTTTAAGGGTTTCACCCTTATTTATGACGTAAATCTTTCGGCATTTCAATTGATATATAACATCTTTATATGTTTTAGTTAAAGATCATCCATTCTACGTAAATGTGAATGTAGGGTGTATGAAATCAGATAAACACATGTATTGTGTGACATTATTGTATCAATTTGCATAAGAGATATTACTTTATTCTATCTTATTGTCATCTTTTACTTATCGATTTTGGGTTTATTCATGTGGGCTGGACTCTATAAATCTGGGGCGCGACAATGCAGTATGCATTTTATACAGAAAGTAGATAACTTTTATCATAAAAATCATAATTTTGTCATTCTTAACTTTAGAGGAGCACATCATAATTTCGGTATTTATAACTTTCATTACAAAAATCATAACTTCTACCACAAAATTCCTTACTTACACCACAAAAAGCGTAACTTTTCTTACAATGTGTTTCCTTTTAGGAGATGCACATTGTAGCATTTGCTTTATCTATACTATTATATTAACGTAATACCCGTGTTATGCACGGAAGTTTATAAAATAAAATGCCAAAATAAAAATAAAAATAATTAGGACATAAGTTTTTTGATTTAGTTAGTTCATTTTATTTTATTCGATCTACAAAGCTATTATATAATTTGAACTAATCACTTATTGAATAATTACTCATTAATAGATAAATTTTCTTAGTTAGGTCCGGGCATAGGATTATAACATGACTCGTGATGTATCTAACTCAACTTGGTCTTAGATTTTTCTTTTTTTTTTTCATACAAAAATATAACTAAATATTAATAAATAAAATTTTAACCAAGTTTAAATTTTTATTAATAAACATGCATAAATATGGACATATTTGTTATTTTCATTATGAAAAAAATTTAAAGATATGTATTTATCAATTTAAAATATATTTGCATAAATTAGTTGGTCAAGTAGCTCTTCAATTTTTATTGGTTGATTTAATCCTAACATGGCTCATAACAGTTCGATTATTCCTTAGAATTTTAGAAATTCAAAAATACTAAGGTCAACTTAAATTTATCCTACCATATCAATTAATTATTTTTCTAAATCGCAACATGGCACACAGTAACTTGAGTAATATTTCTAACATGGTTTTGGAAATATATATAAAATTTAAATCTTTCACTTCATTTCTTTTTTTAGATCACATCGCATTAACCCCTAAAATTCAAACCTACCGTCAGCTATGAAAGCTTACTACTATCACCCCAACAAATTCTTTCTACAACTAAGATCCACCAAAACAATCAAAACTACATATACAAATTTAATGCAGTGTTTGGTTTGATTTTCAAATTATGATTTGGATCAAAAAATTTCAAAATCACAACCAAATAAAGTTTTCAAAACTCTTTTCAATTTTTCTTTTTTATAAAAAAACTCATAACCAAATAACTTTTCAGAACTCTATTTATAAAATAAAAAATAAAAAATAAAAAAGAAATTCAATTTTTTTTTTAAGTAGTGGACAAATAATTTGTTATATGGGCAAACCAAAAATTTTAAAAATTAAAAAAATGAAAAAATTAAATATTTTTTTAAAATAAAAAATGAATTTTTTCAAATTTTTAAATATTTTAAAAAAATATTTAAAATATTTTGTGCTTATAAGGCTAAGCCTGTGCGAAAGTGACTGGCATGAATGAAAGCAAATTACACTCGGTACTTTTACTGATGTCCAAATGGTCATAACTATTGGGATTTGAATTCGATACATCGATGTAGAATTTTAAGTTGATTTTAAGTATTGACAAAATAATTTGTTATGTTTTAGATATATATTAGCTAATCAAAATTGTACTTAACCAATACAAAATTTGTAAAGAAATGAAAAAATATATAGGACATATAGCGCACATTAAAATAAATAAATATTTACAATAAAAAAATTTACCCTAAAAAAATAAAATTAAGAAATTTTTTAAATATTAAAAAAAAACAAAAACAATTTCAAAATACAACTCAAAACTCTTTTTTTTTTTTTTTCAAAACTCATAACTAACAAGTTTTCTCTTTGCAAAACTTATTTCAAAAATTTATCTTTCAAAACTCAAAACTCATTTCAAAAACTAAACCAAACAGTTAAGTCTTTTCAATAAAATATAAAAAAGAAAATAAAGAAAATAGAGGACGAAGTTGGAAGAGAAAGCTAGAGATACCAAAAAGAAAAAAAGAAAATAGTATTGTTATGTCATCTAACAAACTTTGATATGACAAATTATAATTATAAAAATTTTATACATGGAATATAATTATGCTCAACAGAAAGCAGTTTTTGTAATTTATGCTAATTTATTTGCTTTTAATTTTACCAATTGAATTCTGATACATGTATTTTTTTTGATAACTCTGGGTGTCTGGACCAGCTTGCACTCACCTTGACTAATCCCTAGACGACCAATCCCACCAACCACTAGCTGGGGGCCCATTTAAAGTTAGAGTAAAGCTCTATATGGATTGGCCTAACACAAGGATTAATAGCACCTAAGAGGTTTTTTATAGCGTTTCTGGTTTAGACCCGACCCAATTTGTATTCTGGACTTGGGTTTCATGGTTTTGTATTGTTGTTCATGTCTTACATCTCTTGTATTTCCTTGAGTTTGGCTATTGGGCTGTATTGGTTGCGTTTGCTATAGGTTGGTAGCTTGATGTTCAAACTTTTGTTGTCCAGAATTTTACTTCTCTGCTCAAGCGTCATTTCTTGCGCTCAAGCAGGCTTTGTGAACTCTCAATACTTTTGCAGGTTTGCAAAACTACTAGGGAAGTGTATTCTATGCTCGAGCGGTCTTTCTTGCGCTCGAGCGGCCTTTCTTGTGTGCTCGAGCGCTGGTCTACGGTCTGCAAAACTACTAGAAGTGTGTAATTTGTGCTCGAGCGTCACTTCTTGCGCTCGAGCGGACTGTGTGTATATCAGTTCGTAACAGCCACTTTTTATATCACTTTTTCTTCTCTCTCTCTCTCTCTCTCTCTCTCTCTCAAACATTTCAAAACCCTAAATCTAGAGCCCCCCCTCTCTCTCTCTAAAACCTACATTCTCTCTGCAAAAACACTTGGATCTATCCATCTCTCCACCCTACTCCCTTTGTTAAAAAGGTAGAGCTCACCTAGAGCTTCATTTTCATCCGATTAGAGTTGAGTTTCGGCGTTGTTGAAGTTCTTTCTCTCTCTCAATCGTCTACTAGCTTTGAGGTAGGGATTCTCTATACCTTCTTATGATTTTTAACTTAGCTATTTGTTTTTCATAAACAATATTGTGATTTGGTGAATTTTGAACAAATCTAGGGTTTTGGTTTAAAATTCAAAAGAGGGATTTTTAAATGGTTGTACGGAAATTGGTTAGGGAAGTGCAAATGAGGTTGAGTTATGAGAAAATTGTTGATTTCGGTACTTGGAATGGACTTTGGAGGGAAAAAGGGTTTTTGCCTTAAATGTCTCAATATTTATTTTGTATAAATAAATGAAATTAACGTTGAGAATGTGAAATTTGATGGATATTGATATGGATTATGGAGTTGGATATGTATTATCGCTTACATCTTGAATTTGAAAAAGTTTGTATATATTGGAGATTTTATATCTATTTATAAATATCTGTTTTGGGCTATCGGTAGAGGATAGCTATGATTGTTGTAGAAATTCCATGAGGATTAGGTAAATTGAAACTAAATTCTCATCCATGTGCATTGAACATTGTTGATCACTTATTACATTACAAATGTATATAGTTTCGATAAAAAGGGATGGATTTGGAATGAGGTGTGTATCACCAAATTAAGTTGGCCTGTGTGTGTTGGATGAAAGTCTCGAAAAACGCGCGTATGCATGAGTGTTGGTTCCCGCGGACAAAATTTCCGTAAAATGGCAATAGTAGCGCTTGTATAGGCTACGTTTACATGGGTTCCGTTTGATGGTTTCCCGCAGACGAAATATTCATGAAAGGTTGTATCAGGAGAATTTCCCTTGTTTTTCTATTGTAAAGAATATGAATTAAGAATCGTGATATAAATTGAGCATGTCATGATTTTGAGAAAGAGATGTAAACTATTTTGTCATGAGCATTGCATATGCTTTTTTACCCTTATATCTTTGTTAAAATTCATATATTGTGTTAGATTATCTTTACTGGGCTTTGGCTCACCCTATGTGGGAAAAACACTTCAGGTGCTGATGATATGCCTCCGCCAAGGCACTAGCTTGGGAAGATCTGGAGCAAGAGCTTCTTTTGTTGTGTTTGTTTTGTATAGCCAAGGGCTTTAAATGTATTGAACTTAAAGTCTACTTTTGTTATAACCAAGCCTCGTATTGAAAATATGTAAGCCCTCAATGCTTTCTTATCTGTTTATCTTCCTTTCTTTCTTTTAACTTGCAACATATGCTATAAATTCAAGGCTAGACCTTATGAATGTATGATGCATATGTTTCTCTTTTGCATATCATATTGGGTTTAATGGAAGATACCCCTATTATTGTTCTTGTCATATATTGGATATTGTGGATAGATTATCATAATTATTTTGGGACGTTACAACTTGGTATCAGAGCGTACCGAGTTTGAATACTTTGGGTACAAGAGAAGTGGTTATTACTACAACGGGTTTATCTCGCATGTCAGAGATATTTGTTTGTATAGTATGCTTATGTGATAACATGCTTATGTGGTTATATGGGTATGGGATTAAGTTTCTAGGATATTGATTGGGTCTACGGGTTTCTAGAAGTCCTATTAGAAGAGCACTTGATCATTACTATTCCTAATTGGAACTCTAGCAACACCGCGGGACGGTCATTATCCAAGAATGAAATTCGTATGTGTTTATGTGACTATATGCTTATATGGAGTGAATTACTATTATCCATAACATTAGGACACGAGTGAGTTAGCTTCGATACATTATAAATGTGCTAATCTCTTTGTTGCCTTCATTAGGATATCAAGACGTGAACGTGGTGGTGGTAAGCTAGGCCTAGGAGGCATGAGGTGCCTTTACTGGATGATATTCCAGCGCAAGAGGAAGGAGTTGGTCAAGCCAAGGTGGATGAACCAATTAATCATCAGGCCATGGGCGCCTTAGCCCGCGAAATCACCGGAGCATTGCGAGAATCCATGGACATTCTCAGGGCTAAGAATCAAGTCCAGGCTCACGTAGCTGAAGTAGGGCGTCATTCTTAAAGAATGAGTTTTTCCGATCTAACCCGGACGAGTTTTTGGATGATCCCAGGGAGCCACTGAAGGCGGATGAATGGCTAGAGCAAATAGTGAAGATGTTCGAGATGCTTGGCATCGAGGACGACGGATTGTGAGTGACCTTGGCATCCTTCCAGTTAAAGGGAGATGCGGGTCAGTGGTGAAAGTATGTACGTGGGCACATAAGTGTGACTTGGGAGGCTTTTGTTAGCGTCTTCCAGGACAAGTTCTTGCCTCCCACTGTTAGGGAGAAGTTGAGAGGCCAGTTCTCTAAGCTCAAGCAGTTGAGCACACCGGTGGCCGAGTTTAAGGTTGAACTTACTAGTCTGTCGAGGTTTACACCGGAACTCATGGGGACTGAGGAGAGCCGTTGTTTAGAGTTCATGAAGAGGTTGAGGACCAGGCTCATGTTCAAAGTGGCCAGGTCAATGATTTAAGATTACGGACGCCTTGTGGAGGGGGCGGCTCATCTTGAGACCGTGATGCAGATAAATGAGGAGCGAATGAGGGGCTCTAGGAAGAGACAGGATGTTCAGGGGGACAGTAAGAGGTAGAGGGGTTCTAACCCACAGTAGTCCTAGAGAGTACAGTCGAGGTCCACTTTTCCAGTGCCGAGTTTGTGTTCTGAGAGAAGTGGTCAAGGAGATATCACTTGTTTCAAGTGTGGTCAGTTGGGCCACAAGTCTCCAACTTGCCTGCAAAGAAAATGAGGGCAACAGTCTGGTTCATTTTCGACTTGCTCTCATAGCCAAAGTCAAGGGTGTGGGCAACTGCTCACTTGTTATCAGTGTGGGTAGGCAGGGCACTTGAAGACGTTTTGCCCTCAGTTGGGTGGCACACTTAGTGCATCTGGTTCGTGGTAGACTCAAAGCCACCAGCCTACACAGTCAGTCCAGGCCTCGAGCGCCAATCAGGGAGCCTCTTCGGTTCAATCAGTGCTTAAGACTTATTCTCTAAAAGGTGAGTAGGTTGAGCAGAAACCTACCAGGCGTGTATATGTTATTACTGATGTTGGCCGAAAGGTACCACATTGAGGTCACTTAAGTTACATTTATAGTCTTTCAATTTTGTTTATTTGGTGGAGATGATGTGTTTTATGCAATTGTGTAGATTTGGCAGGAAATACACAAAAAGGGCGCGAAAGCAGATTCTCCGTACGAGAAGAGAAAAATCCAAGCCTGCCACCTCACCGCATGTGCGGCCAAGCTCCACCGCATGTATGGCCCACCACCGCTCGAGTGGCCTACATAGGTGCTTGAGCAGCCCACCTAGGGATCCGTGTAAGAAAAATTCAGTCTATTTGGCTGGAAATAAAAAGAAGAAAAAGAGGCTGAAAACAAGTTCAAAAATATTCTAAGAAAAAGGGAGGCTAGGGTTTGAAGAGAGGAATTCTCAAGCTTCAAAGGCAACTTTCATAGGGGCTTTTTCCTCTTCCACCTCTTCCACTCCTTCCCACTCCTCCATGAGTGGCTAGACTCATCTTTCTAGGGTTTTGATGAAACCCTAGCCAAGTAAATAGGGTTTCTCTTTACTTTTTGATTATGTAAAGGTTTGAACAAATTGTATGGTGTTTAAGAAGTTTCAATTATATATTTTCCATTGTCTCTTCAAGTATTCTACTTTTTGTGATTGTTGAATGCTTTCTATACAATGGTTTTCTTTGTTTTCATATTCAAGGTATGAGATGAGCCATACTACGAGGGACGAACCGTTTTGTTACTGTAGTTTAGAGCGAATGATTCCTACCACTTGAAATGGTTCGTGCTTAGTTCTCATTAGATTATGAACCAATCATCTTTTAATCAAAATTAATTTAGGAATTTAACCATTAAATTAGTCTAATTTCATGTTTGTCCCTGTGGATCAATACCTAGACTTACCATTATTCCAAGTATCAATTCACATGGACAAACGGGAAATTAGACTAATTTAATGGTTAAATTCCTAAATTAATTTTGATTAAAAGATGATTGGTTCATAATCTAATGAGAACTAAATTAAACAAAGCAATTAAACAATTAATTAAAAGTAAGGATGAATCCACCACTAGTTACGTAAATAAGGTTTCAATTTGAAAGTCAATTATGTTCTGGTTCGAATGAAATAATACTTCGCAACTACAAGTTCAAAGCATTGATCAAGAAAATTATCACATTCAATGTATAGGCACGAACCATGTCAAGTGGTACGAATCATTCGCTCTAAACTACGGCAGCAAAATGGTTCGTCCCTCGTAGTATGGTTCATCTCATACCTTGAATATGAAAACAGAGAAAACTATTGTATGGAAAGCATTCAACAATCACAGAAAGTAGAATACTTGAAGAGATAATGAAAAAAATATAATTGAAACTTCTTACACACCATACAATTTGTTCAAATCTTTACATAATCAAAAAGCAAAGGGAAAACCGTATTTACTTGGTTAGGGTTTCATCAAAACCCTAGAAAGATGAGCCTAGCCACTCATGGAGTAATGGGAAGGAGTGGAAGAGGTGGAAGAGGAAGAAGCCTCCATGAAAGTTGCCTTTGAAGCTTGACTATCCCTCTCTTCAAACCCTAGCCTCCATTTTCCTTAGAATATTTTCAAACATGTTTTCAGCCTCTTTTTCTTCTTTTTATTCTCAACTGAATAAACCGAATTTTCCTCTTACGGATCCCTAGGTGGGTCACTCAAGCGGTGGTGGACCGCACATGCGGTAGAGCTTGGCCGCACGTGTGGTGAGGTGGCAGGCTCGGATTTTTCGCTTCTCTCACGGAAAATCTACTTTTACACCCTTTTTGATTGAGTTTGCGTATTTCCTACCAAATCTGTATAAGTGCACAAAACACATCATCTCCATCAAATAAACAAAATTGAATGACTATAAATGTAATTTAAGCAACCTCAATATGGTACCTTTCAGCCTACATCACATCTCCCAACTTACATTTTGCTAGTCCTCGAGCAAAACAATAGAAATAAGAAAAAGAAAATATTCTAAGCCATTTTCGTAAGGATCACGATTGCAACAAAAAAAGTGGAACTATTATATCAATACTCATCAAATAGTGCATGCATGCACAAATCACTCAAAACCTCATTGCTATCACGCCACCAGATTTCTTTTATTTCATTTTTTTTTAAATACTACCCTAAATTAACTTACAATAAGTTAGCATGAAGAAAATTGAAAAACGCAAATATGAAATACAAGAAATAAATAAATAAATTAGTAGAGAGAAAAAAATAAAATACAGAAAATTAAAATAAAAACTAAACCACTAACCAATTAAACTAACAATTAAATTACTAAATAAAAAATAAACTAAATCACTAACTAAACAATTAAAACAAAAATAAAAACAATCCACTAACCAATTAAACTAATAATTAAATTGAAATTAAAGAAATAAGAACCACTAACCAAACAATTAAACTAAACAACTACATTATACAAAAATAGGCTACAACAAGCTAGATTATTATTATAATTATTATTGATTTTTTTTTTTTGGGCCGCACGTGCGCCGGAGATGGTCGCACGTACAGTGGTCTATTTCTTGGTTACAGCAGCAATTTTTGTTGTTGTTGTTGTATGTGAGGATGACAATGATGAACAAGGTGATGAATAAGCCTCAAAAACAACCATTAAACTACTATATTACAAGTGAAAACTAAGAAATCTACACAAAAAGTGGGTGATTACCTTAACAAAAAAAGTAAGAAGAAAAGAAAAAAAGAAGAAGATATAGATCCACTGGAAAAAATAGCCGCCGGAAGGTCGCCGGTCGGAAAAGATGGTGATGCTCTGGTGGAAGGTAGTGGTGAGAAAAAAGGGTGAGTGAAAGTTGAAGGAAGAAGGAAGAAGGAAGAAGAAGTTCGTGATGGTGGTGTTTGATGAGTTTGTCAGTATGTGGGGTTAAGAGAGAGAGAAAGAGAGAAGAAGAAGAAGAAGATGATGATGAGAGGTAGAGAGAGAGTGTGCTGGGAAAGTGGTGGTCAAAAAGGGAGTTAGGGTTGGAAATATGAGCTTTTTTTTATCGAAGGAAAAGAGAAAAATAAAAATAAGTAAATAAGTAAATAAAAGAATAAAATTTGAACAAATAATTTTATTTTATTTTTTTGGAAGGAAAAGAAAAAAATAAAAAATAAATAAAAAATAAAATTCGATTTTTTTTTTCGAAGGAAAAGAAAAAAATAAAATAACATATAAATAAAAATAAATAAATAAAAGAATAAAATTTAAACAAGATTTTTTTTTTTTTTTTTATAGTTTCACCATACTGCTCGTGCGCCCAAGGGGGCCGCACGAGCACTGAATTAGGGACCGCTCCAGTGGTAGAAATGGACCGCTCCAGCGGCGCTGAAGCAATGTGCTTTTGGGCCTAGGCCGCTCGTGCGGCCAGGCCCTCCGCTCGTGTGCCCAAAATGTGTCTTTTTTTTTTTTTTGGAGCTTGTGTGCCCATTTGGGCCGCACGAGTGCTAAATTTTGGACCACTTATGCAGCAGGATTGGGCCGCTCTAGTGGCGCTCGCGCAGTACACTTTTGGACTTGGGCCGCTCGTTCGCCCTGCTTGGACTTTCCGCTCGTGCGCCAGTTTGGGCCGCACGTGCGGTCTATTGCTCTCTTTTTTTTTTTTTTAAATCCAATTACAACCCAAGATTTTTATTTATTTTTTAAATAAATAAACCCAATTACAACCCAAAGAACAATTTAAACCATTTCTACCTTCAATGCACATTTGAAATAAAAATAGCACTTTGAAAACATCTAAATGCTCAACAAAAGTATAATCTTCAAGCGAAAACCACGGCTACTACTTTTCTCCCTAACAATGTTTGTAACTTTCTTTATCTTCTAACAGGGTGACATACTAGGTTGATTCGAAATCCAGAATCGAGGCACATAAAGCTAACTCGACCTATGGGTTGCCATACAGAGTTAAAGCCGGGGTGGTTTTGAAGAAATCTCCACACCCCTGGATATTTAAACCAACTTTAGTCTCGGAAATTCCAAACCTTTGTGTTCTAAGCTTTTCCATTCGAACTCTAGTTTCCACCGTCTAAGTTGGTCTCCTAAGAACTCACTACAAACACAGTTAGGTGGTAATACCAGACCGTCAGATGTCGTTCGGGCACGGTAAACACCAAAGGAATTACACCTTTAGAGGATTTAAAGTCTCTTAGACTCAAAGCAATTACTATGGAAGATATATTTGTTCCATCAAGTGAATAGCCTTAATCATCTCCCATTTCTCAATACCATCCACAAAATGTTTCAATCTTTGGCCATTGACCTTGAAGGTCGTACCATCTTGTGGATTTTTAATCTCAACCCCCCCATGCGGAAAGACTTCAATAACTCATATGGGTCATCCCACCGAGACCGGAGTTTACCCGGGAACAACCGCAATTTACCATTGAACAGCCATACTTTTTGGTAAAGCTCGAAGGACTTACGAGAAATGTGTTTATCATGAAATTCCTTAGTCTTAGCCTTGTAAATTTTGGAGCTCTCATATACATCATTACGGAGCTCCTCTAACTTATTGAGTTAGAGTTTTCAATAGTCACTAGCTTTGGCCATATCAAAATTGAACATCTTAATAGCCCACAAAGCCCAATGTTCTAACTCAACAGGGAGATGACACAGTTTCCTGAACACAATCCTATATGGAGACATCTCGATGGGTGTCTTATATGCAGTGCGATAAGCCCAAAGTCAATCAACCAACCTAGTGGACCAATCTTTTCTATCGGGCCTCACAGTTTTCTCAATGATGTGTTTAACCTCCCTATTAGAAACCTTTACTTGGCCACTAGTCTGAGGATGGTAGGGAGTGCCAACTTTTTGAGTGATCATGTATTTGCGCACCAATGCCTTGAAGAATCTGTTGTGAAAATGTATTAGAAGTTTGCGCAAATACATGATCCACCAAATCAACCTAGGTTTGGTCTCTTTTTTGGACAATAAGTACCGCAAAGTAGCATGGTCAGTGAACACAATAACTTTAGACCCTAGGAGGTAGGACCGGAACTTATCAAGTGCAAAGGCAATAGCTAGTAACTCTTTCTCAATGGTAGTGTAGTTTAATTGAGCATCAGCAAGAGTACGACTAGCATAGGATATAACATGGGGCCCTTTATTCACCCTTGGGCCCAAGACGGCGGTGAGGGAATAACCAGATGCATTGCACATGATCTCAAAAGGAATGGACCATTAAGGAAATTGCATGATAGGGACAGTAGAAAGGGCCACTCAAAGTGTTTCAAACACTTTCAAACATGCATCATGAAAGATAAATGTGTGTCCTTAGCAAGTAAACTACACAAAGGACGGGATATTTTGATAAAGTCTTTGATGAATCGACGGTAAAAACCTACATGCCCTAGGAAAGACCTAACTTGATGCACAAAAGTGGGTGGAAGGGACACAATGTGTCCCAACACAATACCCTCGCGAACCATAAAATGACTCTTCTCCCAACTCAAAACAAGGTTTGTCTCTACACATCGAGTAAGTACTTTAGTTAAGTTCTAGAGACATTCCTTAAAAGACGGCCCAAACACGGAGAAGTCATCCATGAAAACCTCTAAAAATTTCTCCACCATGTCGGAGAAAATGGCCATCATTCACCGTTGAAAAGTCGTCAATGCATTGCATAGCCCAAAAGGCATATGTCTATAAGCAAAAGTGCCAAAAGAACATGTGAAGGTGGTCTTTTCCTGGTTACCCCAAGTAAGCATCAAGAAAACAATAAAAACCCTGCCCCACCAACCTTTCAAGAATTTGATCAATAAATGGCAATAGAAAATGGTCATTTCTAGTCATGGAATTTAGTCTCCAATAATCAATGCACACTCACCACCCAGTAGTGGTTTGCGTGGGGACCAACTGTCCTTGCTCATTCTCAACAACAGTGATGCCCCGATTTCTTGAGCACCACTTGTGTGGGACTCACCCACTTGCTATCAGATATGGGGTATATAATACCTGCATCTAACAATTTCAAAACCTATTTTTTTACAACCTCTTTCATGTTGGGATTAAGTCTCCGTTGCATTTCTTGAGAAGGGTTGGCGTCATCCTCTAGATGCATATGGTGCATGCACATATAGGGATTTATTCCTCTCAAATTAGCTACCCACCACCCTATAGCACTCCGATGTGCTACAAGAACACTCATTAATTGACTTCCCTGCTCTGCAGTTAAGTCGGATACAATGATGACAAGTAAAGTATCCTTTGGCCCTAAAAATGCATACTTGAGTGTGGCTGGGAGTGGCTTTAACTCAAGTGTAGGTGGTGTGACCAGGGATTATATGGCAGGCTCTCTAGACAGAGGGGGAAGGGACTCAAACCGGGTTTTCCACAGAGGGAAATCCGGTGTAGATAAAGAATTAAGTAAGGCATTCACATCCTCAACTATCCCGTCAATGTCAAAATCCTCGAACCCAAAATGAGCTAGACAAGCCTCTAGAGGGTCCTCTATAAGAATGGAAGGTAAAGCCTCCTCTACAATCCCATTCACAGCATCCACAAATAAACACTTCTCTTTTTCATGGGGTTGTTGGGATCCTTGGAAAACACTAAGTTTCATTTGCATATTTCCAAATGAAACATCCGTAATCTCGGTACAACAATTTATGCATGCATTGGCCGTAGCCAAGAAAGGTCGGCCTAAGATCACCGAGATTTGTTTCCTCGAGATGGCTACCGGTTCCATATCTAAAACCAAAAAGTCAACAGGAAAATAAAACCTATCGACCTTTACTAGCACATCATCAATCATGCCATGTGGCACTTTGAGGGACTGGTCAGCCAACTAGAGAGTTATGGTAGTGGGCTTCAACTCGCCAAGCCCGAATTCTTCATATATAGAGTATGACAATAAATTGACACTAGCCCCTAAATCTAACAAGGCGCTATCAATGAAATAATCCCCAATAATGCATGCAATGGTTGGGGCACCTGGGTCTTTAAGCTTGGTGCATGTGTCATTCAATAAAATGAAGCTCACTTGCTCCGTGAGTAGGACCTTTTGGCACACGTGTGTCCCAGATTTACACTTTTGCGTACAGAGGTCCTTCAAAAATTTAGAATAGGTGGGTACTTTCTAAATCGCCTCCAATAAGGGGAGGTTGATTTTCACCTGTTTAAAGACATCCATCATCGCTTCCATAGATGTCGCCTTCTTATTAAAAAGGGACAGTGTATCAAGGTATTGGAGAAAATGTGCCTTAGGCACATAAGTACTAGGGACTAAGTCATCCCCCTTAAGTGTTTCTCCCTCACCCTTGGCCTCTTTGGGTTTACCACCATGGTCACCCTTCTTAGCCTTAGTTACATCAAACACAACTGGCCGAGACTCTAACTCCCTTCCATTTCTCAAGGTAATCACCACTTGCACATGTTCATGGTGTTTTCCATTCCCACTTGACCCCTCTACCACATATTGACCCTTAGGGTTGGCCACAGTCTGACTCGGTAATTTTCCCTCTCCTCTCATATTCATGTTGTTAGCCATTTGACTCAATTGGGCCTCTAGCTTGGCAATGGAGTGAGTATGGGAGTGAACTATTAGTGCTAACCCCTTAAGTTCTGAGAGAACTTCCAACATCTGAGTCTCAAAGGCTGAGTTTCCTTGAGGAAGATGCGGGGGTTGTGGTTGTTGGTAAGGTTGTGGTGGTTGGTAAGGTTGTGATGGTCGGTAAGAAGATTGGTTGGCAAAATTATTAAAATTCTGCCTTGGTGGTGGAGGATTGTAAGAAGTTCCTTGTGAAGGAGGTCTCCTTGAAAAACTAGGGTAGTTTCTCCATCCCAGATTATATGTGTTGGAATATGGGTCATTGCCTGAGTTGGAGAATCCTTGAGCCGCATTTATATGCTCTTGGACTAATTTTGAAAATTGTGATGCCAAAGGGCACTCACTCAAGACATGAGCAGGGCTCACAAAAATAGCACATGTCTCGTGAAATTACGGCTGATCTTACTATGTAGGGGCATGTCCTGAAGCTAATAATTGGTCCATCTTGTGGGACAATGCCTCTACCTATTGGGCGAACTCTATTATAGCGATTCCAGTTTTGACCCGACACTTGTGGTATTCCAGACTCGAGGTTAATACTTTCATGTTGTTGTTTACCTTTTTCTTCCCTTGTATCTCTTTGAAATTGGCCTTTGGGTTGTTGTGGTTGCGTTTGGAACAAGTGGGTTGTTTGTTTCTCCCAAACCTTGTTGTCCAGGTTTTTGCTCCTCCGCTCGAGCGGCCATTCTTGTGCTCGAGCGGGCTGTGTATGTTTTGGTCCTCTGCTCGAGCAGCCTTTATTGCGCTCAAGAGAGATGTGCAAACTCTCAGTACTTTGCAAATCTACAAAAGTACTGGAGGGACATTCTTCTTGCTCGAGCGGCGTTCCCTACGCTCAAGCGGTGGATGCTCGAGCGGCCTTCTTTGCACTCGAGTGGGTTTACTGTTGTCTGCACAAATACTGGATGTGTGTATTCTACGCTCGAGCGGGCCACTCTTGTGCTCGAGCAGAACCAAACTTTGTGTCTGACGCTCGAGCGTCAACTTCTCCACTCAAGCAGACTGTGCATATATCATATCCCGAAAAGCACTTTTTACATCACTTTTTCATATCTTTTCATCCTAAACCCTAAAGTTGAGAGCCTCTCTCTATAAAACTCACATTCTCTCTAAATTTCTACCTAGATCAAGTGATCTATCCACCCTACTTCCTCGGATAAAAAGATAGAGCACCTTAAGATCATCTTTTTGAACTAATTAAAGTTGGATTTTGACATTTTTTAAGTTCCATCCTTGCTTGGCTCATCTTCTCTCTTTGAGGTAGGATTTTCTACACTTTGTTATGGTTTTTAACTTAGTTATTTGTGATTGTGTAAAAATGGTAGGATTTGGGAGTTTTGTGAGCCAAACTTAGTGTTTGGGTAAAATGTAAAAGAGGGATTTTTGGTGGAAGAGAAATAAATGAACTTGGGGTTGGAAAATGAAGTCTTGATGTGTCAAAATGAGTGATTTTGGTACTTAGATTGATGTTTTAAAAATGAGAAACTTGTGCCCTAAAATGACTATTATATTTATTTTGTATAAATAGTTGAAATTGATGTTATAGACTTGGAATTTGTCTAGTATTGAAATGGTTAGTGAAATTAAATAGATGGTGTGTCTCATCTTTGGGAATTTTGAATAAATTACCTATCTTGAGATTATACATCTGTTTAGAAATATCTGTATTGGGCTATCGGTGGAGGATAGCTATGATTGTTGTAGAAATTGCATGTGGATTAGGTGAATTGAAACTATCCCATGGTTGATTATCATTGAATATGATCTTGTTGTAAATACATTGTATATGGTGTTTATTTGGGAGAAGAAAGGGGATGTACTCCATGTGTATGATCACATTTTAAATACATTGTATATGTATGATTGATTGTTAGAAGGAGAAAGGGGTTGAACTCCATTATAATTAAGTTGGCCGGAGTATCCTGGGCGAAAGTCCCGAAATCATACATGGGTACCTAGCCACGGACGAAATATCCGTAAAATAGAAATTGTAGTGCTTGTATAGCCTATATTTACATGGGTCTCGTTTGACGGTTGTCCACAGATGAAATATCCATGAAATGGAAATTGAAGTGTTTATGCATATGGGTTGTATGATTTGAAAACCTTTGAGTTGTAGTCTCATTTGGGTTATTGAAATAAAAAATAAAAAAATAAGGTCATTGGATCATGTATTGAAATTGATCAAAGGACAATGAAATGAAATGTGAACTTGGTGTTCTATAATCATATAAAGATGTGAATGTTTTATCCTTAGCATTGTATACACATATTGCACTTATATCTCCGTTAAACTCCATATACTGTGTTAGATTATTCCTACTGGACTGTGGCTCACCCTATTTGGGAAAACATTTTCAAGTAATGATGGCATGCCTCTACCAAGGCAATAGCTTCGGAGGGACCTTTGGGAAGTAAGAGCTTCTTGTTTTGTTATATTTTGTATAGCCTAGGGCTAAATTTGTATGAGCTAGTCTCTTTTGTTGTAACCAAGCCAAGGCTTGGAAAGGTGTAAACCCAAAAGGCATTTATGTACGTTAAACTCTTTTGTATTATCATTATCATGCAATGAAAGAACTTTACACTCTGATCGATGAAATGGTTAATTGTGTTTGGATCATATTTACTGTATTATTTTGGTGGCGTTACAACTTGGTATCAGAGCGTACCGGGTTTGAATACTTTAGGTACATGGGAAGTGGTTAGTACCACAATGGGTTTGTCTCGCTTGCTAGAGACTTAAGTATAGGTGATATGTGATTTTATGATAACATGCTTATGTGATTATATGGGTATGGGATTTAATTCCTAAGATGTTGATTGGGTCTACGAGTTCCTAGAAGTCCTATTAGAATAGCATTTGATCACTGCTGTTTCTAATTGGAACTCTAGCAACGCCGCGAGACGATCATTATCTAGGAAGGAGATTCATATATGTTTACGTGATTATGTGCTTATGTGGAGTGAATTACTATGGTCCAACGTACTAGGACGTAAGTGAGTTAGTTTCGGCACATTTGTGAATGTGCTAATCTCTTGTGTTACCTTTATTAGGATGTCAGGACGTGGTCGTGGTGGCCGGCGTGGTAACCCTAGAAGGCACGAGGTGCCCATACCAGATGAAATTTCGACACAGGAAGAGGAGGTTGGTCAGGCCAACGTGGCCGAGCCAGTAGATCAACAGGCCATAGGCGCCTTAGCCCGCGAAATGGCTGGAGCTTTGCGAGAATCTATGGACATTCTCAGAGCTAAGAATCAAGTCCAAGCCCAGGTAGCTGAAGCAAGGCCATTCTTTCTGAAGAGGGAGTTCTTCCAGTCAAATTCGGACAAGTTTTTGGGTGATCCTAAGGAGCCACTAAAGGTGGATGAGTGGCTAGAGCAGGTAGTAAAGACGTTCAAGATTCTTGGCATCGAGGACGACCAGTTGAAGGTGACCTTGGCATCTTTCTAGCTGAAGGGGGACATGGGTCAATGGTGGAAGTATGCGTGAGAGTGCATTGGAGGGACTTGGGAGGCCTTTGTCAATGCATTCGAGGACAAGTTTCTACCTTCCACAGTTAGGTAGAAATTAAGAGATCAGTTCTCCAAGTTGGTGCAGTTGAATACACCGGTAGCAGAGTTCGAAGCCACATTCACTAGCCTCTCTAGGTTTGCACCTAAGTTGGTAGCGACTAAAGAGCGCTGTTGTTTAGAGTTCGAGAAGAGGTTGAGGATTGGTCTCATGTTTAAAGTCGCCGGGTCCATCATTAGAGACTATGGGCGCCTTGTGGAGGCGGCAGCCCATCTTGGGACTATTATGCAGGCTGTGGAGGAGAGGATGAGGAGCTCTAGGAGGAGTCAAGATAGTTAGGGGGACGGTAAGAGGCAATGGGATTCTAACCCTCAACAGTCCCAGAGAGTGCAGTCGAGGTCTACCTTTCCAATGCTGAGTTTGCGTTCTAGGAGAGGTGGTCAGGGAGATGTGACATGCTTCAAATGTGGTCAGTTGGGCCACAAGTCTCCAGCTTTCCCACAGATGGGAGGAGGGCAGCAAGAAGCTTCGTCTTCGGCTCGTTTTCAGGGCCAAAATCAGAGTAGAGGGCAGCCACCCACTTGTTACCAGTGTGGACAGGCGAGACAACTGAAGCGGTCTTGCCCACAGTTGGGTGGCACATCTAGTGCATCTGGTTTGAGGCAGACTTAGAGTTACCAGCCAGCACAGTCTGCATAGGCCTCAAGGCCAATCAGGGAGCCTCTTCGGCTTAATCAATACATCAGGCGTATGCTCCGAGGGGTGAGCAGGTTGAAGAGACCCACTATGCGTGTGTATACTGTCACGACGCCTGATCTTGTACCTGCTCCTTCTGTAGTGAGAGGTACCTTTTTGTTTTGTAATTCTGTTGCTAATGTGTTGATTGATACGGGTGCATCCCATTCTTTTATCTCGTCTGCATTTGCATCGGTTTTGGGGTTGGAGTTGGCACGATTAGCATATCCTATATGTGCAGAGCCACCTATTAGTGGTAAGATCATCTTGAAACAAGGATGTCGGGGTTGTGACATAGAGGTTGTCGGTCATCGACTTCCATTTGCATTTGTATTGCTTGATATGACTAGTTTCAACGTTATTTTGGATATGGACTGGTTATCGTCATAGCGGGCCATCATAGATTGCTACCGTCAGAAGGTTACTGTATGTACCTTGAGCGGTGATTGCTTTTATTTCTTGGGGGACCGGGTGGATAGAGTTTTATCACCGGTATATGATCCGCGTGGACAGAGTGAACTCAATTGTCTCCTTGCTAGCTTCTTGAGTGGTGAGTATGAGAAAGTCCGGGTTGAGTTACCAAAGATAGTTTGTAAATACCCAGATATCATTCCTGATGATCTTACTAGTTTACCATCTCATCGAGAGATCGAGTTCTCTATCAATTTAGTGTCTGGCATGGCACCGATTTCTATGGTACCATATCTGTTTGCACTTGCTGAGTTAAATGAGTTAAAGGTTCAACTCCAGGATTTGTTAGATAAGGGTTTTATTCGTCCAAGTGCTTCACCTTGGGGAGCACCGAATCTCTTTGCTAAAAAGAAAGATGGAGCCTTGCGCCTTTGTATCGATTACCGGAAGTTGAACTAGGTAACTATCAAGAACAAGTACCCAATGTCTCGTATAGATGATCTGTTTGATCAATTGAAGGGATCTTGTTGTTTTCGTAAGATAGACCTGAGGTCAGGCTGCTATCAGTTGAGGGTAAGGAAGGAGGGTATTCCGAAGACGGCATTTTGTACGCGGTATGGCCATTACGAATTCCTAGTGATGCCTTTTGGGCTAATCAATGCTTCAGTTGTATTTATGGATTTGATGAACCGGATTTTCCGTGAGTTCCTAGATCGTTTCGTGGTCGTCTTTGTGGATGACATTTTGATTTACTCACCTTCTGAGGAGGAACACGAGAAGCATTTGCGAGTGGTGCTTGAATTGCTTAGAGCCCATAAGTTGTACGCTAAATTCAGGAAATGTGAGTTCTGGCTTAAAGAAGTTCAATTCTTGGATCATGTAGTGTTTGGGGAAGGGGTGACCATAGATTCATCCAAGATAGAGGCAGTGCAAGACTGGGCACAACCTAAGAATGCCTTTAAGATCTGTAGTTTTTTGGGGTTAGCTGGGTATTACAGGAGATTTGTGAAGGATTTCTCCAAACTAGCTTCACCTTTAACTAGGCTGACGAGGAAGGGAGTCAAATTTGTTGGGATGAGACTGGTGAGAAGTCGTTCAAAGCGCTTAAGGTTAGACTTACCACGGCTCCAATTTTGATTATTCTAGAGAGGGGTGTGGGTTACTCAGTATATTGTGATGCCTCACAGGAAGGTTTGGGCTATGTTTTGATGCAAGAGGGAAAAATAGTAGCCTATGGCTCACGGCAGTTGAAAATACATAAGAGAAACTACCCTACTGATGATCTAGAATTAGCAGTGGTGATATTTGCCTTGAAAATTTGGAGGCATTATTTGTATGGTGAGAAATTTAAGGTGTTTTCCGATCATAAGAGTCTGAAGTATCTATTTACTTAGAAAGACTTGAATTTGAGGCAGAGGAGGTGGATGGAATTCATAGAGGATTATGACTTTGAGTTGCATTATCATATGGGGAAAGCCAATGTTGTGGCCGACGCCTTGAGTAGGAAATCTATTACCAGCTTAGCTTGTATCGCCATCCGAGAATTGGAGATGTTGGGTACTCTTGGGGAGTTTGACTTGCATCTTGGCGAGTCCGTTGAATCTGTGGTGCTGTTTTCTGTAGTTGCATAACCAATACTTGTGAACTGAGTGTTAAAAGCGCAAAGGGGGGATCTTGAGGTAAAAACCATCAGGGAGAAGATCTCCAGTGGAAAAGTGGAGAAGGGCTTAAATGTGTATCCCGACCAGAGTGTGAGATACCGAGATTGTTTATTCACGCCGAAGTCTTTCCGAGAGAAAGTACTCCGAGAGTTTCACCATTCACGCCTTGCGGTGCATCCGAAAAGCACAAAGATGTATCATGACTTGAGTCGCCAGTTTTGGTGGAGAGGTATGAAGAAGGATGTAGTCGTGTTTGTGTCGAAATGCCTTACTTGTCAACAAGTGAAAGCCGAGCATCAGAGGCTAGCGGGTTTGTTACAACCCTTGCCTATAGCCAAGTTGAAATGGGAGCATGTCACGGTGGATTTTGTTAGGGGCCTTCCGAGGACTCAACGGAGTAGTGATGCCATTTGGGTGATAGTTGATCGGTTAACCGAGTCTGCGCACTTCTTACCTATGTGTGTGAGTGATTCAGTGGACTATCTTGCCGACTTGTATATTAAGGACATAGTGAGATTGCACAGAGTCCCTGTGACGATTGTTTCAGATAGAGATCCGCGTTTCACAACTCAATTGTGGCAGAGCTTACAGAGTGCCTTGGGCACTAGATTGACCTTTAGCACTGCTTATCATCCTCAGACTGACGGACAGTCCGAGCGTACTCTCTAAATCCTTGAGGATATGCTTCGAGGGTGTGTGCTTGACTTTAAGGGTTCATGGGAGAGACATCTGCCCTTAGTAGAATTTGCATATAATAATAGCTTTCAATCGAGTATTAGCATAACACCGTTCGAGGCCTTGTATGGTCGACCGTGTAGATCCCCAGTGTGTTGGGCTGAGGTGGGTGATGCACCTTTGTTAGGCCCAGAGTTGGTTCGAGAAACGACGAAGAAGGTAGCACTTATTCGTAAAAGGTTGGTTACGGCTCAGAGTTGCCAGAAAAGTTATGCCGACCGTAGGAGGAGACCCTTGTCTTTTGAGGTGGGAAACCATGTATTTTTGAAAATATCACCTAAGTAGGGTTTGATGAGATTTGGGAAGAGTGGGAAGTTGTCCCCTCGATTCATTAGACCTTTTGAGATCCTTGAGTGGATTAGGTAGGTTGCTTATCGTTTGGCGTTGCCGCCACAACTTTCCGAAGTGCATGACGTGTTTATATTAGTATGCTTCAGAAGTATGAGCCGGATCCGTCGAACGTGTTGGATTGGACCAACTTGGAGGTAGATGAGGATGCCTGAGAGACCAACAAGAGTCTTGGATAGAAGGGATCAAGTTTTGCAAGGTAAGACCATCTCCTTAGTAAAGGTATTATGGAAATATCACGGGGTCGAGGAAGTGACTTAGGAACGTGAACTGGAGGTCTGAGAGAAATATCCGGACTTGTTTGATTGATGCCTAAATATGTATTGAGATTGTGATTATGATTATAATGATGAAAAGTATAAACATTATATATGTTTTAAATTTTGAGAACATTGTATATGATATTGGCAATTTGGAAACACGAATTCAATATAAACATTGCATATGTTTTGGGAGTATGAGATATTGTTTGTTGTATCACTTTTGGAGGCATTGTATATGCTAGGTAAATTGTGAAAGTGTGAACTTGATTTAACAGTGTAAGTATGTGGGAAATTGTAAATTTCATTTTAATATGGGACTTATGTCAAGTCAATGAGAATGGATGACCGGAGGATAGGTCATGGTATTAAATTTGTGAGAATAACATTGTTGTGAATGTTCTAATGTTGTTTTGAACTCAATTTGAAATTTTGGTGACGAAATTCTTTAAGGGAGGGAGGTTATAGCGATTCCAATTTTGACCCGACTCTTACGGTATTCTGGACTCGGGGTTAATACTTTTATGTTGTTGTTTACCTCTTCCTTCCCTTGTATCTCTTTGAAATTGGCCTTTGGGTTGTTGTGGTTGCGTTTGGAACTGGTGGGTTGTTCGTTTTTCCCAAACCTTGTTGTCCAGGTTTTTGCTCCTCTGCTCGAGCGGCCATTCTTGTGCTCGAGCGACCTGTGTATGTTTTGGTCCTCCGCTCGAGCAGCCTTTATTGTGCTCGAGCGGGATGTGCAAACTCTCAGTACTTTGCATGTCTACAAAAGTACTAGAGGGACGTTCTTCACGCTCGAGCAGCGTTCTCTGTGCTCAAGCAAGTGAACGCTCGAGCGGCCTTCCTTGCGCTCGAGCGGGTTGACTGTTGTCTGCATAAATAATGGATGTGTGTATTCTACGCTCAAGCGGGCCACTCTTGCACTCGAGTGGAACCAAACTTTGTGTCTGACGCTCGAGCACCAACTTCTCCGCTCGAGCGGACTGCGCGTATATCAAAGAGCGAAAAGTACTTTTTACATCACTTTTTCATATATTTTCATCCTAAACCCTAAAGTTGAGAGTCTCTCTCTCTAAAACTCACATTCTCTCTAAATTTCCACCTAGATCTAGTGATCTATCCACCCTACTTCCTTGGATAAAAAGCTAGAGCGCCTTGAGATCATCATTTTGAACCGATTGAAGTTGGATTTCAACATTTTTGAAGTTCCATCCTTGCTTGGCTCATCTTCTCTCTTTGAGGTAGGGATTTTCTACACTTTGTTATGGTTTTTAACTTAGTTATTTGTGATTGTGTAAAAATGGTGGGATTTGGGAGTTTTGTGAGCCAAACTTAATGTTTGGGTGAAATGTAAAAGAGGGGTTTTTGGTGGAAGTGAAAAAATGAACTTGGGGTTGGAAAATGAAGTCTTGATGTATCAAAATGAGTGATTTTAGTACTTGGTTGATGTTTTCAAAATGAGGAACTTGTGCCCTAAAATGACTATTATATCTATTTTGTATAAATAGTTAAAATTGACGTTGTAGACTAGGAATTTGTCTAGTATTGAAAAGGTTAGTGAAATTAAATAGATGGTGTGTTCTCATTTTGGGAATTTTGAATAAATTATCTGTCTTGAGATTATACATCTTCTATGATTGTTGTAGAAATTGCATGTGGATTAGGTGAATTAAAACTATCCCATGGTTTATTATCATTGAATATGATCTTGTTGTAAATACATTGTATATGTGTGTTTATTTGGGAGAAGAAAGGGGATGTACTCCATGTGTGTGATTACATATTTAAATACATTATATATGTATGATTGATTATTGGGAGGAGAAAGTGGTTGGACTCCATTATAATTAAGTTGGTCGGAGTGTCCTGAATGAAAGTCCCGAAATCATACATAGGTATCTAGCCCGCAGACGAAATATCCTTAAAATGGCAATTTACGTTGGTCCCGTTTGACGGTTGCTCGCGGACAAAATATCCGTGAAATGGAAGTTGAAGTGTTTATGCATATGGGTTTTATGATTTGAAAACTTTTGAGTTGTAGTCTCATTTGGGTTATTGAAAAAATAAAAAATAAAAAATAAGGTCATTGGATCATGTATTGAAATTGATCAAAGGAAAATGAAATGAAATGTGAACTTGGTGTTCTATAATCATATAAAGATGTGAATGTTTTATCCTTAGCATTGTATACGCATATTGCACTTATATTTTTGTTAAACTTCATATACTGTGTTAGATTATTCCTATTGGGTTGTGGCTCACCCTATTTGGAAAAAACATTTTCAGGTAATGATGGCATCCCTCCACCAAGGCAATAGCTTCGGAGGGACCATTGGGAAGCAAGAGCTTCTTGTTTTGTTATATTTTGTATAGCCTAGGGCTAAATTTGTATGAACTAGTCTCTTTTGTTGCAACCAAGCCAAGGCTTGGAAAGGTATAAGCCCGAAGGGCATTTATGTATGTTAAACTCTTTTATATTATCATTATCATGCAATGAAAGAACTTTACACTCTGATTGATGAAATGGTTAATTGTGTTTGGATTATATTTACTGTATTATTTTGGGGGCATTACATCTATGTTTTTCCCTACCTCATAAATGCCCCTGGTTTTCGGGGCTCCAACTCTGGTTGCCAGACTTGCTAGGCTGTGGAGGCATGGTGAAGGGAATTATCATTTAAGTTCTCAAATAATTGCATGCCTCGGCATCATTTTTGGACATAAAGGTCCCACCACAAGAAGAATCCACCATTTGGCGGTAAGGCTTGATTAAGCCCTAGTAAAAGGTTTGAACAAGTTGCAATTCAGGCACTTGGGGTGGGGACACTGTTGGAGAAGGTCATGAAGTCTTTCCCATGTTTGATGAAATTGCTCGCCATCAATTTGAGCAAAATTGGTGATGGTTCACCTAAGTTGTTTGGTCTTACCAATGGGAAAGTACTTCTCCAAAAACTTCTATTGTAATTGGTTCCATGTTGTGATAGAATTAGCAGGTAAGGAGTTCAGCCAATGTTTGGCTTTGTCCTTTAGTGAAAATGGGAACAGTCGTAACATTTGGGCCTCATTAGTGAAGTTCTAGATCCTCACTGTAGAGCAAATTTCCAAAAATTCATACAGATGTTTAAAAGGGTCATCATGAGCTAGTCCATGGAATGATGGGATCATTTGGATGGTACTGGACTTAATCTCATAATGAGCAGCAGTGGTGTCGGGTACCTGGTTGCATGATGGTGATATAGATACAGTGAGTGTGAAATAATCCTTAAGGGTCCAGTTGGGTCCATTTAGGCTATGCGGGTTCACCATCTCAATTGGTTCAAAGTACGGGTATGGATATTCAAGCCTTAGAACACGGGAAGAGGCTCTAAGTTTCCTAAGAGTCCTTTCTAGTTCAAGGTCCAAATTCCACAATTCAATGCGACGCCTGTGCATACACCACTCACACACATACAGTAAGTTTCGGCTCTTTTGCACTAAGTTATGAAAGCAATTAGCACTTTGGTGCTTTGCTTGCAAGTATTTGCTTTTTTTTTTTTTTTTAAAAAAAAGCGCTTTGGTGTTGCGGTTTGTTTTTAAAGCTCTGTTGCGCTCTGCTTGGACTTCAGTGATAGCTCTACTTGCAAATACTCTACACACTTAGCAACACTAAAATATAAAATCCTAAACTAAAAATTAAAATAGGAATGTAACTTCAAATTACTTAATTTCGCCAGAAGTCCCCGGCAACAGCTCCAAAATTTAGCGCTCATGCAGCCCAAATGGGCACATGAGCGGTTTATCCAAAAAAAAAAAAAAGTGTGTGTGTGTGTTTGAAGTGTCCTTGCCTTGCTGGATGTGCGCCTACGCCGTCTGGTAAGATCCTCTCTCTCTCTCATTTTGCTATCTACTTTCCAGTTGTTTACATTGAGGACAATGTTGTATTTCAATTGGGGGTGAGGGTTTTTATAAAAACAAATCATGTTTGTACATACTGCACTTGATTGCACCACTTCACTTGATGTTCACTTTGTACTAGTATGGTAGTGATATAAGCATATGTTAATTGGGGAACATAGTGGACTTATATGAAAATGATTTATTGGGTAGATACTTGTATCTGCTGTTTGCACTAGGAGAGTTGTTTGTGTTTGTGGTATTAGTACACTTGTCATGAGTATGCCTTGATTCACATGAACACACTTTCATAGCAGTGACCTCTCTATTCTAATCCCAGTGTACATCATTGATAATTGCTAGTGTTGTAGAAAAAATAAATGAGTAGCCTTGATTCTCACAAAAAATAAAAAATAAAAACAAAAACAAAAACAAGAAAATAAAAACTTGACTTATTTGGGTTCAAAGCCTCTTTAACTTGAGTTATTAAGCCTGTAAGGGTGTCTCTATACCTAGTGCCCTAAAAACGTCTGGCTTGGGAGTCATTGGCCCAATACTTGCTACATGGGTTAATTACAAAGCTTAAGGGACCTAGGCATTGCATAGTTAAGAAAAAAAATAAAGACGTGTTCGGGTTCGTAACCTTTTCAACTCCAATTATTAAGCCCATAGGGGTATCTTCACACCTAGTGCCCTAAAACCGTCTGGTTTGGGAGTCATTGGCCCAATGCTTGTTACATAGGTTGATTACAAAGTTTAATGGATTAGGACATTGCACAATTTTTCAAAAAAAAAATGAGAATCTTGATTGCAAAAGTTTAGTTTTTCTGTATATGTTAAATGTTATTGTAAGTTACATTGGGCTATTATAGTGGACAGTTAACTAGTTATAGGGGAATGCACTTTACACCAAGGGCGCTGATGATGTGTTTACTAGCATTCACAAGTACAGGGCACTTAACTTTTGTATTAGATGAATTGTGGTTTTCGTTCAATAGATTCCTTTATCCTTGTCTACTGTGCCTTCAATGACTCATCATAGCTTAATATTGCACTGTACTAGCACATAAGTTAATTCTTGAGTAGTGTAGTGTGATTAATTGTTGTTGGGCAGATGTGAATATGTTAATGTTTGTGGGTATCATTTCTAGAAACCCTCACAAGACTGTACTGGTCCACTTAGGGTAACTTTGTGGTTTAAATACTTGTTGCATATGCTAAATGCAATCGTGATCCCTACGAAAGTGGCTTAGAATATCTTCTTTTTCTTATTTCTATTGTTTTGCCTGAAGACTACCAAAATGTAAGTTGAGGGTGTGATGTAGGCCGAAAGATACCATATTGAGGTCGCTTAAGTTACATTTATAGTCTTTCAATTTTGTTTATTTGGTGGAGATGATGTGTTTTGTGCACTTGTATAGATTTAGCAGGAAATAAGCAAATTCAATCAAAAAGGACACAAAAGCAGATTCTCTATATGAGAAGCGAAAAATCCGAGCCTACCACCTCACCGCACGTGCGGCCAAGCTCCACCACACGTGTGGCCCACCACCGCTCGAACGACTCACCTAGGGATTCGTGCGAGCAAAATTCAGTCTATTCAGCTGTAAATAAAAAGAAGAAAAAGAGGCTGAAAACAGGTTTGAAAATATTCTAAGGAAAAGGGAGGCTAGGGTTTGAAGAGAGAAATTCTCAAGCTTCAAAGGCAACTTTCATGGTGGCTTCTTCTTCTTTCACCTCTTCCACTCCTTCCCACTCCTCCATGAGTGGCTAGGCTCGTCTTTCTAGGATTTTGATGAAACCCTAGCCAAGTAAATAGGGTTTTCTCTTTGCTTTTTGATTATGTAAAGGTTTGAACAAATTGTATGGTATTTAAGAAGTTTCAATTATATATTTTGCATTATCTCTTGAAGTATTCTACTTTCTGTGATTGTTGAATGTTTTCCATACAATAGTTTTCTCTGTTTTCATATTCAAGGTACGAGACAAGCCATACTACAAGGGACGAACCGTTTTGCTACCGTAGTTTAGAGTGAACAATTCGTACCACTTGAGATGGTTCATGCATATACATTGAATGTGATAATTTTCTTGATCAATGCTTTGAACTTGTAGTTGCAAAGTATTATTTCATTCGAACCGAAACATAATTGACTTTCAAATTGAAACCTTATTCACGTAACTAGTGGTGGATTCATCCTTACTTTTAATTAATTGTTTAATCGCTTTGTTTAATTTAGTTCTCATTAGATTATGAACCAATCATCTTTTAATCAAAATTAATTTAGGAATTTAACCATTAAACTAGTCTAATTTCCCATTTGTTCCTACCATTATTCTAAGGAATTTGGTATAGTTTAGTGTTTATATTTTGGTGTGTGAAACGACCCATCAGTTACCGCGCTAGACCTAGTACCAGTGCCTTCAGTAGTGAGAGGTACTTTCTTGTTATGCAATTCCATTGCTAATGTGTTGATTGATACGAGTGCATCCCATTCATTTATCTCATCTGCATTTGCATCGGCTTTAGTGTTAGAGTTGGCTCGGTTAGCATCTCCTCTCAGTGTAAAGTCACCTATTGGTAGAGAGATTGTTCTGGAGCAGGGGTGTTAGGGTTGTGATATAGAGATTGCTAGTCGTTGACTTCCTTTCGCTTTGTATTAATTGACATGTCGAGTTTTGATGCTATATTGGGTATGAACTGGTTGTCTTGATATCGGGCTGTTATAGATTGTTACCGTCAAAGGGGTTACTGTATGTACCTTGAGCGGTGATTGCTTTTATTTCTTGAGAGACTGGGTTAATAGAGCCTTATCACCGGTGTATGATCCGTGTGGGCAGAGTGAACTTAGTTGCCTTCATGCCAACTTCTTAGGTAATGAGTATGATGAAGTCCGAGTCGAGTTGCCAAGGGTAGTTTGTGAATACCTAGACATTTTTCTTGAGAATCTCACCAGTTTACCACCTCACCGACTGATTGAGTTCTCAATTGATTTAGTGCTTGGTACGGCACCGATTTCTATGGTACCATATAGATTTGCACCTGCCGAGTTGAGTGAGTTGAAGATTCAACTCCAAGAGCTGCTAGATAAGGGTTTTATCCGCCTTAGTACTTCGCCTTGGAGAGCACCGGCTCTCTTTGCCAAAAAAAAAGATGGTGCATTGTGACTTTGTATCAATTGCTAGAAGTTGAACCGGGTAACTATTAAGAATAAGTACCCAATGTCTCGTATAGCCAATCTGTTTGATCAACTAAAAGGATCTTGTTGCTTTTCTAAGATAGACCTGAGATCGGGTTATCACCAGTTGAGAGTAAAGGAGGAGGATATCTAGAAAACGGCATTTCGTACGCGGTATAGCCATTACGAATTCCAAGTGATGCCTTTTGGGCTAACTAAAGCACTAGCTATGTTTATGGATTTGATGAATCGGATTTTCCGTGAGTTCCTAAACCATTTTGTGGTCGTCTTTGTTGATGACATCTTGATTTATTCACCCTCTAAGGAGGAACACGAAGAATACTTGCGGGTGGTACTTGGGTTACTTAGAGCCCACAAACTTTATGCTAAGTTTAGGAAATGCGAATTCTGGTTGAGAGAAATAAAGTTCTTAGGCCATGTGGTATCCGAGGAAAGGGTGATTATAGACTCATCCAAGATAGAGGCAGCACAAGATTGGGAACAACCTAAGAATGCTTTTCAGATCCGTAGTTTCTTGGGGTTGGCCAGGTATAACCGTCGATTTGTGAAAGATTTCTCTAGATTAGCTTCACCATTAACTAGAGTGACGAGAAAAGACATTAAGTTCGTGTGGAACGAGACCTGTGAGAAGTCCTTTCAAGAGCTTAAGGTTAGGCTTACCACTACTCCAGTGTTGATTATTCTGGAGAGGGGTTTGGGCTATTCGGTGTATTGTGATGCTTCAAGGGAAGGTTTAGGTTGTGTATTGATGCAAGAGGGGAATGTAGTAGCTTATAGCTCGCGATAATTGAAAACACATGAGAGGAACTACCCTACTCATGACCTTGAGTTAGCGGCGATGATCTTTGCCTTAAAGATTTGGAGGCATTGTCTGTATGGCGAGAAGTTTAAAGCGTTTTCTAATCACAAGAGTCTGAAATATCTGTTTGCACAGAAAGACTTGAATTTGAGACAGAGGAAGTGGATAGAGTTTATAGAAGATTATGACTTTGAGTTACATTATCATCTGGGGAAGGCCAATGTTGTGGTCGATGTTCTAAGTAGGAAATCCACTAGGAGTGTGGCTAGTATTGCCATTCGAAAATGGGAGATATTAGGTTCTATTGATAAGTTTGACTTGCATCTTGGCGAGTCCGTGGAGTTCGCAACCTTGTTTTCGATAGTGGCACAACCTACGCTTGTGAACCGAGTAATAGAAACACAAAAGAGTGATTTTAAGGTAGAAACCCTTCGGGAAAAGATCTCTAGTAGAAAGGTAGAGAAAGGTTGAATGCGTATCTCCACTCGAGTGTTAGATATCGTGACTGTCTTTTCGTGCCGGAGTCTTGTCAAGAGGAAGTACTCCGAGAGTTTCACCATTCACACATTGTGGTGCATGTGGGAGGCACAAAGATGTTTCACGACATTAGTCGCCAATTTTAGTGAAGCGGAATGAAGAAGGATATGGCCGTGTTTGTATCAAGGTGCCTTACTTGTTAACAAGTGAAAGCCGAGCATTAGAGGCCAGTGGGTTTGTTACAACCCTTGCCTATAGCCGAATGGAAGTGGGAGCATGTCACGATGGATTTTGTTGTGGGCCTTCCGAGGACTCGACGGGGTAGTGATATGATTTGGGTGGTAGTTGACTGGTTAACCAAGTCAACGCACTTTATACCTATGCACGTTAGTGACTCGGTAAATTATCTTGCCGACCTTTATATTAAGGACATAGTGAGGTTGCACAAGGTCCCTGCAACGATCATTTCGAATAGAGATCCACGGTTCACAGCTCAGTTGTAGCAGAGCCTACAAAGTGCCTTGGACACGAGACTGACTTTTAGTACCGTGTATCATCCTCAGACTGACGGGCAGTCCAAGCGTACTATTCAGATCCTTGAGAATATGCTTCAAGGTTGTGTTATTGACTTTAACGGGTCGTGGAAGAGGCACTTGCCTTAGTGGAATTTGCCTATAACAATAGCTTCCAGTCGAGTATTGGCATGGCACCGTTTGAGGCCTTGTATGGCCAACCTTGTAGATCCCCTATGTGTTGGGTCGATGTGGGTGATACACCAATGTTGGGCCCAGAGTTAGTTCGAGAAACGACGGAGAAAGTTGCACTTATTCGTAAGAAGTTGGTTACGACCCAGAGTCGCTAGAAAAGTTATGCCGACCGTAGGAGAAGACCTTTGTCTTTTGAGGTGGGAGATCATGTTTTCTTGAAGATATCACCTAGGTAGGGTTTGATGAGATTTGGGAAAAGTGGGAAGTTGTCCCCTAGATTTATAGGACCCTTTGAAATCCTTGAGCGGATTAAAGAGGTAGCCTATTGTTGACACCCCATTTTTGACCGTCCTCAAGACTTGGACGTCACCGTTTGAACACCCGGTGATCATCCTTGTTTGTGTTCGTTTTGAGTTCCCGGAGGTCTCGGCTACGCGCCTTGCCTCAGGACCTCTCGACTCGACTTGTTTTGTATCTGGTTTTGCACCAAACACTTGTGTTTTGCCTTGGAGGGGCAAGGAATGGCTTGTGGGCCATCCCCACACTCCACCAGCCATGGCTTGAGGCCACCGGCTGTGTTTTATTGCCACCGGCCAAATGTTTGGCCGACCGGCACTGTGGATGGCCGGCCGGCTATCTTTTTTTGGTCAATTGCATTTTTGGCCGGCCGACTACTGTGCATCTGCTTTTGCAGATATTTTGTGCTAGCTGGCATGCATTTTGCTCCCCTCCATACACGTGTATGGAAGGATTTCCCTCTTGGCTAGCTTGTCTTGTAAGCTTGCAAGATTGAATCTCTTATAAGAGGGAGCCTCTCCTTCCTCCATTAGGGTTACCAAAAAAAGACAACATTTTCTAAGAGAGCTCTGGTTTTAGGGTTTGAGTTGTGTCTCTATCCTATATCTATACCTTCCTCTCTCTTGTATTTGTGTGTGTTTAACCTTAGTATTGCACACAAACACCCACCATCACACCTTACCTTGATTTCTGAGGCATTAGGGGCTTGTTTTTGAAGTTTTTAGACTGGTTTGGAGCCAAAGAAGCAGCTGGAGTGCTGTTCTTGAAAGAGGTCTTCAAGGGTAAGGACTTTACCTTTAAATACCCCATTTTTGCATAGTGTTTTTACCTATCTTGCATCTGTTTTTGAGCTTAGCATGTAACATATAAAAGTCTTGTTTTTGCTTACTCTAAATAGTTATTTAAGGGTGTTTTGTTGTTTGAGGTTGTTTGACCTCTCTTAAGGCTTGTTTAGCCCTCATTTTGTGCCATTTTGGTGAGCTCCGGGACCATTGTGTTCGGGCCTTCTCACCACTGAAATCTTGAGGGATTTCAGTGGTGAAGATGGTGCCTTGAGGTCCCAAGAAGGAGAGGGCCACCCCCTCCCCTTGTTGTCCTTGAAAAGGGCCATTTTTGCCTCATTAATGAGCACCATGTTTAAGTGTATGTTGACCATGCCTTAGCTATTTTTTGTGCTTATCTTGCCATGTTTTAGCACTGTTTTGAGTTGGTTTGGGTACACCATGCTTGCTTAGCATACATGCCTTGTAATGCCATATTTAGGCCTTGACATGCTTTAGGTTTGATCCTTGTTCTAGCATGATTTTGGCCAAGCTTTGTGAAGCTTTTGTGTTTGTTTTAGCATGCTTAAGTTCTGTTTTTGGTTGTTTTGGTCGACCATGGCATGCTTAGTATAGCCACCTTGCATTTTGGCTTGTTAGCCTTAGGTGTGTGAGTGTGTAGCATGCATTACTTGCATTATTCCAGTGGTTTGGAACCACTTACCATGTTATTTCAGTCCTTATAACATGCCTATATGCTTGTATTTGATGCTCCTTCAATGTGTTAAAAGGTTGTTGCCTTATGCTCCATGAATGTGCTTCTTTGTATGCTTGCATATTTAGACCACTTAGATGCCATCTAAGTGCATCCTTAGCTTCGCTTAGGTCTGCATTGGACCTGTTTTAAGTCCCCTTAGCCTTGTGAGGCTTGGTTGACTTAGCCTTGGTTAAGTCCCCTTGGGCTTGCCTTGAATCTTGGACCATTATTGCATGCTTTGCTTGCTTTGATTAGGTGGTTTGGCACCATCATTAACATGATTTTCAGAGCTTTCCATGCATGCTAATTGTCTATGTTTAGTCTCTTTAAGTGTGCTTAAAAGTTGCTTGTTTTATGCTTAAGTGTTGGCCCATTTGCATGCATGTTTGTGTGCACATTAGCCTTCATTTCCTTGGCATTTGGCCACTGTTTTAGGCTTGTTTGAGGGCTGCCTAAATTAGTCTAAGTCCGTCCTCCAGGTGTTATAGCATGCTTGTTTACCTTGCATGATTATTTGTTTAGGTTGCGTGCCTAGATACACATTGCATTGCTCATGTTGCATGCCTAGTTAACATACTTAGGTTGCATTGCGTTTGCATGCATCTTTCACCTCTTGATCAAGCCATGATAGAGGTTGAAAGCCCCTTTGTTTGTTTATTTGGTTTGCATTGCATTTGAAATTAAAATGCACACTTGGTTACTTGGACCATCACGCATTGAAATGCGCGATTGGTGGTCCGAGAATCGAGACCTATACTCCTTTGAGTCATAAACATGATAAGGAGTATGATTGGTGCATACATTGCTTGAAATGCATTGCCATGCTATGTCTTGCCCTCTGCTGCTGTCAAAATCAGTTTCTGTAGGAAGATTTGGCCGGCCGGCCATCTTTAGTGCCGACCGGCCATCCATCAGTGGTCGATATCTCAATTAGTGGCCGGTGGTCATTCTGCATGGTCGGTGGCCAATCCCCTTAGCCGGTGGTGTTCCACAGCATTCAGAGAAGCAACCCCGGGACTTGTGCAGTCTTCAGAGGAGCAGAACAGTCAAAGCAGAGACATCTTGTGCATGGCAATGACTTTCCGAGCGGAACCGAGCGCGCATGCATTGGACCCTCTTCCGAGGCTGCTGTTTACTGCTTTCATTAGATTAGTTAATTTGTTAATTAATTAATTGGTCTGTAATATTTAATTAGCTTGTAGGTTAATTAATTGTATTATTATTTCGGTCCCTCCGAGCGTGGGCAAATTTGTAATAAGTGTGGGTGCGTGTGTGCATGTCTTCCAACCCCCACTTCTTTCTCCCTTTTACTTACCTGCTTTGATGGTTAGTATTAGGACATATTTAATTTAGCATACCTTATGCTATGCATGCGTGCATCATTCATCAGTATTGCATGCACCGGGCTCGGCGCATCATGCTAACTGCATAAAGTATTTCAAATCTAACTTGAATACATGCTATCTGTGCATTTTCACATGTCATCCTTAGATTAGCCGAGCCTATTCTAGTGACATTCTGTATGCGTTGCATTAGCCATCTTAACACGAACTAGGATCATGCATATGATTACTAACTAGTTTCTGTTTTGGCTTGGAGTACTCGGTAAGCATTTATGTCTTAGCATCCTTGCATGAATGTGAGTCTTGCCATGATAGCATGCTTACCATGCGGCTAGATGCTTATTTGATTAAACTGCCTGAATGCCTGTGGGTGAAGGTTAGATTGCTTGAGTTGGGACAACTCGTTGAAATCCGTGTTTTAGCCTACTTGCGAGTAGCAAAATCTCAAAACGTTTTCCAAACGAACGGATATGCAATGCTTTATTCCAAATTAGGCGATCTAGTCTATACTTGTTTTGCTATGTGCATCACGTAGTAAATCTACGCTAATAACCGGAATAAGAATGCATAATGTCTTCAAAACAAGATATCACGGTTAGTAGAGGCCGATCTTCGGATCGGGCGAGAGGGGGTGCTCATAGCTGACCTTCCCCAATCGTACCCAAGTTCCCGAGCCAAGGCAACTTTGGTGATGACGGACACGTGGCCTTAGGCACCGAGTCAGGGTTTCCTAAATTCCTCCATAAAAAAATATTTAGGTGGCGACTCTGTATCTGGCAAAGCAGTCCATGTTTGGTACTTCTTTTCTAAAAATCTGTTTTCTCAAAACGATTTGCCGGATTTGGACTCTTTGGTTCAGATTAAGAACCGTGACAAATTGAGTCCGAACTGTGGGGTGAGGCCCTCACGCGGGGCGCGTCCACACCTATCGCTTGGCCTTGTTGCCACAACTTTTCAGGGTTCATGATGTGTTCCATATTTGTATGCTTCGGAAGTATGAGCTGATCCATCGCACGTGTTGGATTACACCGACTTAGATTTAGATAAGGATACCTCGTATGAGGAGAGACCGGTGAAAGTCTTAGATACTCGAGACCAAGTCATGCGAGGCAAGACAATCCCCTTAGTTAAAGTATTGTGGCGGCATCACGGAGTTGAGGAAGTAACTTGGGAACGTGAGTTAGAAGTCCGTGAGAAGTATCTGGACTTATTTGTTAATGTTTGAGCTTGAATTGAGGTTACGTTATGTTAATGAAGTATGAAAACATTGTATATGTTATATATATGTAAATTGTACTTTTAATGTTGGAACTCGTGTATCGAGTTGATAAGAATGGATGACCGCAGAATGGGTCATGGTAATGGAATTAATTAATTATCATTATTGTAATTGGTTTAATCATAGTTTTAAAACTTGATTTAAAATTTTGGGGACGAAATTCCTTAAAGGGAAAGGCTATAGCGTTTTTGGTTTAGACCCGACCCAATTTGTATTCTGGACTCGGGTTTCATGGTTTCATATTGTTGTTCATGTCTTACGTCTCTTGTATTTCCTTGAGTTTGGCAATTAGGTTGTATTGGGTACGTTTGGAACAAGCTGGTAGCTTGGTTTTCAAACTTTTGTTGCCCAGAATTTTACTCCTCCGCTCGAGCGTCACTTTTTGCTCTCGAGTGAGCTTTGTGAACTCTCAATACTTTTGCAAGTCTAAAAAACTACCAGGGGAGAGTATTCTACGTTCAAGCGGTCTCAGCTCGAGCTGCCTTTCTTGCGCTTGAGCGTTGGTCTGCTGTCTGCAAAACTACTGGAAGTGTGTAATCTGCGCTCGAATGTCACTTCTTACGCTTGAGTGGAACAACATATTGTGTCTGACGCTCGAGCATCACTTCTTGCACACGAGCGAACTGTGCGTATATCAGCTCGTAAAAGCCACTTTTTACATCACTTTTTCATCTCTCTCTCTCTCTCTCTCTTTCTCTCTCTCTCTCTCTCTCTCAAACATTTCAAAACCCTAAATCTAGAGCCTCTCTCTCTAAAACCTACCTTCTCTCTACAAAAATAATTGGATTTATCCATCTTTCCACCCTACTTGCTTTGTTAAAAAGGTAAAGCTCTCCTAGAGCTTCATTTCCATCCAATTAAAGTTGAGTTTGGGCGTTGTTGTAGTTTCTTCATTCTCTCAATCATCTTCTAGCTTTGAGGTAGGGATTCTCTACACCTTCTTATGATTTTTAACTTAGCTATTTGCTTTTCATAAACAATATTATGATTTGGTGGATTTTGAACAAACCTAGAGTTTTTGTTTAAAATTCAAAAGAGGGATTTTTAAATGACTGTTTGGAAAATGGTTGGGTAAGTGCAAATGAGGTTGAGTTATCAGAAAATTGTTGATTTCGGTACTTGGAATGGACTTTGGAGGAAAAATGGGTTTTTGCCCTAAATGTTTCAATATTTATTTTGTATAAATAAATGAAATTAATGTTGGGAATGTGAAATTGAATGGATATTGATATAGATTGTGGAGTTGGATTTGTATTATCGCTAACATTTTGAATTTGGAAAAGTTTGTATATACTGGAGATTTAATATCTGTTTAGAAATATCTGTTTTGGGCTATCGACGGAGGATATCTATGATTGTTGTAGAAATTGCATGATGATTAGATGAATTGAAACTAAATTCTCATCCATGTACATTGAACATTGTTGATCACTCATTACATTGCAAATGTATATGGTTTCTATGAAAAGAGGTGGATTTGGAATGAAGTATATCACCAAATTAAGTTGGCATGTGTGTCATGGGTGAAAGTCCCGAAAAACATGCGTATACATGTATGCTGATTCCCGCGGATGAAATATCCGTAAAATAGCAATAGTAGCGCTTGTATGGGTTACGTTTACATAGGTGTCGTTTGACAATTTCCCGCGGACGAAATATCTGTGAAATGTTGTATCAGGAGAATTCCCCTTGTTTTTCTATTATAAAGAATATGAATTGAGAATTGTGATATAAATTGAGCATGTCATGATTTTGAAAAAGATATGTAAACCGTTTTGTCATGAGTATTGCATATGCATTTTTACCATTATATCTTTGTTAAGATTCATATATTATGTTAGATTATCTCTACTGGATTTTGGCTCACCCCATGTGGGAAAAACATTTCAGGTGTTGATGATATGCCTCCGCCAAGGCACTAGCTTAGGAGATCTTGAACAAGAGCTTCTTTTGTTGTGTTTGTTTTGTATAGCTAAGTGTTTTAAATGTATTGGACTTAAAGTCCACTTTTGTTGTAACCAAGCCTCGTCTTGGAAATATGTAAGCCCTCAGGGCCTTCTTATCTGTTTATCTTCCTTTCTTTCTTTTAACTTGCAACATATGCTATACATTCAGGGCTAGACTTTATGAATATATGATGCATATATTTCTCTTTTATATATCATATTGGGTTTAATGGAAGATACCCTTTTTTTTTTTTCTTGTCATATATTGGATATTGTGGATGGATTATCGTAATTATTTCGGAGCGTTACAATTTTGAACTTGAGACCTAAAAAGAGCAAACTCCTAAGTCTCAAACCTACACTACTAGGCTAACCCTTGGGGGTTATGATACATGTATTTTATAATAGAACAAAATACTAATAGAAAGCTTAAATAATTACTAAAACTTACTTAATCTTGTCTATTTATTCGTTTTAAAATTATTTCTAAGTAATTTTAAAATTATAATTTGAATCATTGTCTAAAATATGCACGTTGTCAAGTCTTTCATCTCTAAAGTTCTAACTCTATTTTTATAGATTTTTTAAATTAAAAATTATATAAATACGCAAAACACAATCATTGGTTGTTCCATTTTAAAGTTTTAATTTATTCTTTGAATAATATGGAAAAACCTTTTAATTTATTGATTTATGAACTATTTATGGCATCTATTACCAATGCTATCTATATCTATAATTTTAAATTTAATTTTTTATATAGAAAGTCAAAAATAAAAAATAAAAAAAATTAACCATATCATACCTAACTTGAAATTTAAAAATCTTTTTGAAAAAATCCTAATATAATTTTACTCAAAAGTAATTCCAATTATAATTTCAGTCTAAAATTTGAACATATTTACTTTATAATATTAATCCAAATCTCCTCTTTGCTTTGGAAATTAAAATATACATGTGACATACAATACATCTTGCCATATCAAAATTTAAAATAAAAAATAAAAAAATAAAAATAAAAATAAAAACTATAGATAGAATTTCAAAACTAAAATTTTAACAATTTCTAAGCTACATCCAATTTAAAAAGGAAAGTCTAGGTAAAATTTTAAGCATATATATAATTTGAAACTTTTTATATGTATATATATATCATATTTTATAAAACAATTATAAAATTCAAGTATTCATATCTTATTCTTATTGCGAAAAAATATGAAATTGAAACTTGAAAATTGTAAATATAAAGTTTAAATTAATAATTAACAAATAGTTTTATAAATTGACATCACTTCTTTGACTAAGTTCTAAGCTAAAAACATGGGACATGAATTAGACCGATTTGAACTTCCATAATATTTTTAAACGTAAATATACTTTAATATTGACATAATAGATATTAATCATATTTTAAAAATAAATACATAAATTTATTAATTAAAGTTTTAAAATTAAAAATAAATACATAAATTTATTAATTAAAGATTTAAAATGTTAGTAATTAAAGTTTTAAAATGTTAACAAATATGCACAAATTATATGCACATTTCTTATTTTGATTTAAAAAAAGTATTCAAAATATATATATTTATCAATTTAAAACGATATATAATAAATAGACCAAGTAACTCTTAGGTTAAACATGAACAAGACAATTATTCAATTACTAGAGTTGAACGAAGAAATATTGGCACATAAATCAATTTGAACTTGACTTTTGAGTTGTGTTTAGTGTCTAATCGAGTTCTAGCAAGCCCAAGTTAATCCATGTCTGTTACAACCTAAAAAACTGTATTATAATTTAAATTAAGTATTTATTAAATATTTCTGCTAATTAATCGACTAATTACCGATCAATTTTATTGGTCACGTCCGAGCCTAGGGCTCTAACATGACCCATGGTCTAACCCAATCTGGTGTTAAATATATTTTCGTACATGAATATATCCATATATTAATGTAACAGTTTTGAATTTAAATATACATAATTTTACCCAAATTTTTTTTTTTTTTTGATAAAAATGCATCAATATCTGTACATTTTATTATGGAAAAGAAAATTACTAAAGATATATGTTTACAATTTAAAAAATATTTACATTAATAAATGGGCCAAGTGGTTGTTCAATTTGTATTAATTGACCTCACCGTAACACGGCAAAGGCAGTGTGATCATATTATAAAATTTTAAAAATATCCTAGCACTTTAATGTAAATTTAAATTTATGATACTCTATCAATTGACAAACTAAATTTTACTAATTTTCTTAATATGCTTACTAAAATAAATATAAAAATTTTAAAAATTTATTTCAAATTGTTTTTAGTTTTATCGCCATAAATTATAAAACTCAAATCTATTGTTGACCATCAAACCCCAAATAGTATTAAAATATATCACAAAAATTAAAACTACATATATGAAAATAGACATAGAAGATGTGTGGGAAAGAGATTAAAAAAAAAAAAGAAAAGAAAAGAAAGAAGAGCCAGATAAGATTGTTATGTCAACAGACAAATTCTGGTGGGATGGATTATAATTATGAATTTTGTAAACAAAATGTAATTATGCTTGATCAAAGTATAATTTTTTTAATCTTACAAATTAAAATATAAATATGTATTTGTTATAAAATAATTCGAACAGAATGCTTATAGAATAAAGATATAAAAATAATAATAATAATATAACTCAGGCCATGCCAAAAAGCTCGAGTGAAAAAATTAAAATGTGTTTGCCATGTCAAAAAAATGAAAAAATAAAAAATAAAAAATAAGAAAGAGAAAATCTTTGCACCAATTTTAAAAGATCGAATAATCCTCGTGAATAAATGTATATGAGTTTACACTTTTGAGGGTAAAACAAGAAATTTCACCAACAAACAAAAGTATGGTATAGTCTTTCACGTTTTCCAATAGGGTAATTCTATTTCCACCCTAAGGGCAAATTTTTTCTCAACACACGTCTCTATTAATTTAATTATTAAGTAATTATCTCAACCCACATCCTTAAAATTACAAATAAATCCTTCACTCATATACACATACTTTATCCTCAAAATACACACACTTTAATTTCCACCCACTCTCGTGAAGACCAAAGTGACCCCAATTTACATTTGTACTTCAAATAGGAAGGAAGAAGAAGAAGAAGTTCAAACAGAAAACCAAAAAAAAATAAAAAAAAAATCTGCACTTTCCTCACCTCCATTGAAGATTTCAAGAGCTCCATTGAATATCTACTAAACACTGTTGAAAACCTTGTTTAAGGTAAGAAATCTTTCAATTTTATTATTACATTTATCATTTTGTTTTTAGATTGACAATTTTCGGATCTCTCTTCACTCCATTAGCATGAAAGTATGTTTGTGTGGTAGCTGGAAGTGCTCGGCACTGGGTTTCTGAATATATGTGTTTCATTCGCAACTTGATTTCCGAATATTACGCATAATTTCGTCCATTAAAATCCGAAAAAAATTCATAACTTCGTACTTAAACCTCTGAATCAATTCTCTCTCTCTCTCTATCTGTAACTTTTGCCCTACCATGGCTGCTTCTGATAAGAGAGAAGAAGCACGAGAACAAGAGAAGACAATCCTGTATTCACTGTCCTCAAGAACAACACCATCCTCAAGAACATCTTCCTCCTCAACACCTGTTGGTATACCTCCTTATTGGAGTGTGGGACCCAATTGGTTTTGGAAAAAAAAGTTTAATTTGACTTGGTTTAGGTATAATATATTTTTTTATTATATTTGTGGAGGCCCAATCCAATTGGGTACAATTAGGGTTTGATTACAAAACCCTAGATTCACAATATATATATATATTGTTTGGTTCTTCAAAAAGGGTGTGGCGGCTACAACATATTTAATTATTTGGTGAGCTTGGTTTTAGTGGATAGAGCAGCAGGTTTTGATCAAAATTTTGTGGTTCTTTGTGAGTAATTTTGATGCTGTTAAGTCTCTGTTTTGAAGATAGTTTGGTTCGTTATTTTGGGTCTTCTACAACTTTGGTTCTGAATATTTTGGTTCATCTATTTGGTGAGGTCTTTCCTCTTATTTATTTGTGATTATTTGAATTCACTAAGGGTGGTTTTGTGAGACCATTAGTGTCTCGTTTGTAATCATTTGGAACTTATTTGGTTGATAGTGGAATCGGATTTCGATCCGTGGACGTACCTCACATTGAGGAACCACGTAAAAATTCTTTTGTTGCCTTTGATTTATTTTTCGCATTAATTTTTATTCCCATTGATTGATTTACTTGTGGGGAATCACATCGATTTTCCCTAACCAACTGGTATCAGAGCTTACGGTTTATTGGGGTTTATTTATTTGTGTAAATCAATGGAGGAAATGTGGGTCGTATGTCTAGCTTCAATGGAAGCAATTGGGTAACTTGGAAAACTAAAATGGAGGACCTATTATTTTGTAAAGACTTGTATGGGCCTATTGAGGGTGATAGTGGCAAACCTGCTGATATGAAAGATGATGAGTGGAAGAGGCTTAATCAAAAAGTCGTTGGTGTTATCCGTCAATGGATTGATGACAGTGTGTTTCATCATGTTGCCACTGAAACTTCGGCACATGATTTATGGAAAAAATTCGAGAGTCTTTATGATAGAAAATCAGCCACAAATAAAGCTTTCTGTTTCGTAAGTTGGTTAATTTAAAATATAAAGAGGGCAGCCCTATTCCGGAACATCTGAATGAAATAAAGAGTATTGTTAACCAACTTGCTTCTATGAAAATTATTTTTGATGATGAGTTGCAGGCTTTGATGCTACTTAGTTCTTGCCCGAAAGTTGGGAGACTTTGGTTGTGACGGTTAGTAATTCGGCGCCCGATGGAGTTGTCACAATGGGCCAAGTCACTAGTAGCTGTTGAATGAAGAAACCAGAAGAAAATCAGCGGGTTCCTCTCATTCGGAAGCATTTGTTGTGAGAGGCCGAAGCAAAACAAGGGGGAGGAGTAAGACTCCTCATGGTCGTGATCAAAGCCGTGAAATCAAAAGATGGTTTTTTTCAAAGAAAGACGTTGAGTGCTACTATTGTCATGAGAAAGGGCACATGAAGCGGGAATGCCGAAAGCTCAAGAACAAGGAGAAAAGGCGTGACAAAATTATGGATAAGAAACAAGAAGACAACAGGCAGTTACTACCGATGATCTCATGGTCGTTTGTGAAGATGATTGTATCAATTTTGTGGGCCAAGAGAGTCATTGGGTGATTGATTCTGGTGCTTCTTTTCATGTGACTTCTCGAGTTGATTTCTTCACTACCTACACTGCAGGAGATTATGGTTCTATTCAAATGGGTAATGAAGGTTTGTCCAAGATTATCGGCATGGGTGATGTTTGCTTGGAAACAAATTTGGGCTGCAAATTGTTGCTTAAAGATGTGAGGCATGTTCCCGACATTCGTCTTAATTTGATCTCTACTGGGAAGCTAGATGATGAAGGCTTCAACAACAAATTTGGTGATGGAATATGGAAGCTCACAAAGGGTTCTTTGGTGGTGGCTAAGTGCAAGAAGACTCATACACTTTATTCGATGCAAGGAAAAATTTGTAAAGGTGTTGTCAATGCACTTGAAGATGGTACTTCTACCGAATTGTGGCACAAGCGGCTTGGCCATATGAGTGAAAAGGGGCTGCAAGTTTTGTTTAAGAAAGATCTTCTACCCGGTTTGAAAGATACACATCTTAAAACTTGTGTTCATTGTTTGGCGGGTAAACAACATAGAGTTTCTTTTCATAAAAATGTTGCTTCTAGAAAAGAAAATGTGTTGGAATTGATTCATTCGGATGCTTGTGGTCCTTTAAAAGTTAGAACACATGGTGGTGCACTTTATTTTGTTACTTTCATTGATGATTATTCAAGGAAAGTTTGGGCTTTTCTACTAAAAACTAACGATCAAGTTCTAGAAGTATTTAAGCATTTTCAGGCCATGGTTGAAAGAGAAACAGGGCAGAAATTGAAGTGCATCCGATCAGAAAATGGTGGTGAATACACTGGGCCATTTGATGAGTATTGTCGCAGCCAAGGTATTCGGCACCAAAAGACAGTTAAGAAGACTCCTCAACAAAATGGCGTTGCCGAGAGGATGAACCGCACCATTGTAGAAAGAACAAGGTGTTTGCTTTCACAAGCTAAATTGCCAAGATCCTTTTGGGGTGAGGCAATGAGTACAGCGGTTGACGTGATCAATTTGTCTCCTTGCTATCCTTTGAATGGTGATGTTCTTGAAAGAGTTTGGACTGGCAAAGATGTGTCTTATGAGCACTTGAGAGTGTTTGGTTGCCGAGCTTTTGTTCATATTTCAAAGGATGAGAGGTCCAAGCTTGATAGTAAGTCAAGACAATGTATTTTTCTTGGCTATAGGCGTGATGAATTCGGGTATAGATTATGGGATCCGGTTGACAAGAAAGTCATTCGAAGCCGTGATGTTGTGTTTCTTGAAGACCAAACAATTGAAGACTTTGGTAAAGGTGATCAACCGAAGCCAAAAACTAGTGATCTCATTGACATAGATCCATCTCCTTCATCTTCAGTTGATGATGAAAATGGGGGAGATGTGCAGCCACATATTGAAGATATAGAGGATGATGCTAATCTTAATGAAGTTGAGCCAGAAATTGAGGAAGAGCATCCAATTCAAGAACCGCCACCACAACTTGAGTTGAGGAAATCTACAAGGGACCGACAACCTTCAAGAAAGTATCCTCCCAATGAATTTGTGTTGATTTCTGATCAAGGGGAGCCGGAGAGCTACCAAGAAGCAATTGAGCATGCAAAGAAAGGTGATTGGAAAAAGGTCATGGAAGAGGAGATGAGCTCCTTACTTGAAAATCACACCTATGACTTAGTGAAGTTGCCTAAGGGAGGAAAATTCTGAAAAATAAGTGGGTTTTCAAATTGAAGAATGATGGCAAGAATTTGAGGTACAAGGCACGTCTTGTTGTGAAAGGCTTTGGGCAAAAGAAAGGTATTGACTTGGACGAGATTTTCTCACCGGTTGTAAAGATGTCTTCTATTCGGGTTGTACTTGGCATGGCTGCAAGTATGAACCTTGAAGTTGAGCAACTTGATGTGAAGACCGCATTTCTTCATGGTGATCTTGAAGAAGAAATTTTTATGGAGCAACCGGAAGGTTTTGTGAAGAAAGGGAAAGAGAAATTTGTTTGCAAATTGAAGAAAAGTTTGTATGGCCTCAAGCAAGCCCCGCGGCAATGGTACAAAAAATTTGACTCTTTCATGATGAATAATGGTTTTTCTAAAACCACTTCGGACCATTGTGTGTTTGTGAAAAATTTTCCGGATGGTAAATTTATTATTCTTTTGCTTTATGTTGATGACATGTTAATTGTGGGTCAAGATTCTACCATGATTAACAAGTTGAAGTTAGAGTTGAGTAAATCTTTTGCTATGAAAGATTTGGGACCAGCAAAGCAAATACTTGGTATGAAAATTGTTCGTGATCGCAAAGAGGGACTGATTTGGTTGTCTCAAGAAAGCTACATTGAGAAAGTTCTTGAGAGGTTCAACATGAATAAAGCAAAGCCGGTTAGTTGTCCACTTGCGGGTCACTTCAAGCTTAGTTCGAATCAATGTCCTACAAGTGAGAAAGACAAAGAAGAGATGTTGAAAGTTCCTTATGCTTCAGCAGTTGGTTCTTTGATATACGCCATGGTTTGTACAAGGCCGGATATTGCTCACGCCGTTGGTGTAGTGAGTCGGTTTCTCTCTAATCCGGGTAAAGAACATTGGGCAGCAGTAAAATGGATTCTAAGATATCTTCGAGGGACTTCGAAGGTGTGTTTGTGTTTTGGGGATGGTAAGCTGATGCTTGATGGGTTTACAGATTCTGACATGGCTGGTGATGTTGATTCTAGGAAATCTACTTCGGGGTATTTGATGACTTTTGCAGGGGGAGCTGTGGCATGGCAATCTAAATTACAAAAATGTGTTGCTCTCTCAACTACCGAAGTTGAATTTATTGCCATTACAGAAGCTTGCAAAGAAGAGTTATGGTTGAAGAAATTTTTGCAAGAGTTGGGTTTGAAGCAAGAAAAGTATGTGCTTTATTGTGATAGTCAAAGTGCTATTCACTTGAGTAAAAATTCTACTTTTCATTCGAGATCGAAACACATTGATGTGAGATACCATTGGATTCGTGATGTGCTAGATTCAAAATTGTTACAACTCGAAAAGGTTCACACAGATGATAATATTTCAGATATGTTGACAAAGACTTTGTCGAGGGACAAACATTTAAAGTGTCGAACTTTGGCGGGTATGGTTGATGTCTCCACCTAAGTCGGTAGGGGGAGAATTGTTGGGTATACCTCCTTATTGGAGTGTAGGACCCAATTGGTTTTGGAAAAAAAAGTTTAATTTGACTTGGTTTAGGTATAATATATTTTTATATATTATATTTGTGGAGGCCCAATCCAATTGGGATACAATTAGGGTTTGATTACAAAACCCTAGATTCACAATATATATATATATTGTTTGGTTCTTCAAAAAGGGTGTGGCGGCTACAACATATTTAATTATTTGGTGAGCTTGGTTTTAGTGGATAGAGCAGCAGGTTTTGATCAAAATTTTGTGGATTCTTTGTGAGTAATTTTGATGCTGTTACAGTCTATGTTTTGAAGATAGTTTGGTTCGTTATTTTGGGTCTTCTACAACTTTGGTTCTGAAGATTTTGGTTCATCTATTTGGTGAGGTCTTTCCTCTTATTTATTTGTGATTATTTGGAATTCACCTAAGGGTGGTTTTGTGAGACCATTAGTGTCTCGTTTGTAATCGTTTGGAACTTATTTGGTTGATAGTGGAATCGGATTTCAATCCCGTGAACGTACCTCACATTGAGGGAACCACGTAAAAATTCTTTTGTTGCCTTTGATTTAATTTTTCCGCATTAATTTTTATTCCCATTGATTGATTTACTTGTGGGGAATCACATCGATTTTCCCTAACACAACCCACCTTCAGTTCCTAATCCCAAACCCTTCAATCCCCTTAAAAATAGCGACCAAGTTCAAGAATTCGAGGAAACCTTGCTAGTTGGACGACACCCAGATTGCAATATCACGTTAGAGCACCCCAGCAAAGTGACTACAAAAGAAAAATTAGGGTTTAATTTTTTTGTTTCAAAAAGTGTATATTGAGATATTTTTATTTGTAAAAGATGTGTATAAAGAATTTGTATATATAATATTAGGAGTGTTGATCAATGGCTATTATAGTAATTTTTAATTAGAATATAATTGTCATTAATCTAATTTTTCATTAAGTGTGTTCACTGAGTTTATCAGAGTGGTGGAAATAGAATTTCCCTTTCCAATATAATTAAAAAATTTATACCCGAACACATTAAGGCTTCATTTGGAAAGTAAGTTGATTTTTGGGTTATTTTAATCTAAAGCAAAAAAGTTTGATTGGATTGAGTTTTTTTAACATTTTTGACTTTTATAAAAAAAATGTGAAATGATTATAATTTGAATATGACATTTTGTCATATTGACTTTTTAGTTTATTTTATCTTTTTGTGACTAGCCCCCAATCTTAAAAATGTCTCATGACAAACGAGGGCTAATTTTTTATTTTTTATTTTTTATTTTTTATTTTTTATTTTTTATCTCATAAAAAAGTTGAAACATGACTTAAAAAACTAATTTCAAACAATCACTTAGTTAAAAATAGTTAAAACTTACTTAATCTTATCCACTTTTTATTTTTTTATTTTTTCTTAATTGATTAAAAAATAAATTTATCGATCATTGTTTAATCCCGTGCATAGCACGGGTTATATGCTAATACTATTATATAAACAAAAATGTTGTTTGGATTTTGAGGGTCAAAGTTCTAACTCTATTTTCATAATTTTTTGAATTTAAAAATTATAAAAATATACATGGCATATTATCATTGATTCTTTCATTTATTGTTTTAATTGAATCCTTGATTAATATGAAAAGAAAATTAAATTTATTAATTTGTGAACTAATTGAGGAATCTATTATTATTACTATCTATATTTATATTTTCATGGTGTTTGGCAAATGTTATTTTCTAGCTTTTTTGGCTAAAATTTACAAAAAGACAAAATAAACAAAAATAGTCAATAAGATAAAATATCACATCAAATTCATAATCATTTCATTTTTTTCTTACAAACATTATATCCAACTACAAAAAAAAAATTCAATTATCTTTTCAAATATAAAAATTTTAACTTACTAAAATAGTCAAAAACTAAAATAGCCTACTAAAATAGCAACTTTCCAAATATCCACTTTGTATTTATAATTTTAATTTTTTTTAAAAAAAACTTTATATTGAAAGTCAAAAAAGAAATTTCAGGCCCATCTTTTATCAATATTTAAGCCACATTTAATTTGAAATTTAAATTTTTTTAAAAAAATTAATTTAATTTTAATTATATAATTTGAAAATCTGAACATATTTACTTCATACTCCTTAATCAAAATTTATATTTTTCTTAAAACATAAAATATACATGTGGTGTAAAACTCTTGGCCTATCTTTCCGTGGCTAACTTTAAATAAAAAAAAATCAAAAAAAACTTTTGATGGAATTTCAAAACAAGAATTTTAACCATATTTAAGTTACATTTAATTTAAAATTTAAAAGAAAATTTGAAATGAAATTTTAATTATATATAATTGGAAAATATTTAAACAAAAAAATGATTTTTTTTTCTATATATCATAATTTATATGAAATTCAAATATACATGTCTATGAAATGGAAACTTAAATTTTAAATACAAAGTTTAAATTAATAATTAATAAATAGAAATTGACACATCACTTCTCTTAACAAAATTCTAGGCGAAAAACACAGCACATGTGCTACCCCCATCTGAATGAAAACACTTTATTCACATAATTTCAACTAGTTTTTTCTTTTAAATTTTAAGATTATTACTTTAATTTTTAAGATAAAATTTTAATAATTTGTTTGAGGCCATGCATAACACGGGTTTTATGCTAATAATTTGTTGGATGGTATTGTTGGGCTTCTGTGGGTGCACTACAAAGCCTGCATTGATAATCAAACCGTTAATATGTAAGACTCGTCAGATATTCATCCCTACAAAAAAATCACGTTGATTAGATATCAATAGTCACTTGATCCGATCACATTTGTGTCAACGAGAAATATGATTTTTAAAATAAATTATTTATACAAATGTGATCTGATCAAGTGGCTATCAATATCCAATCAATATGATTTTTTAAAGGGATGAAATACTCAACAAGTTTTACATATTCAACGGTTCGAATTATCAATATGAGTTTCATGATGGACCTAGAGAAATCCAACAATACCCTTCAATTAGGATACCCAATTGGAAAGAAGCCCTCCCCAATATACATATAGTTGTTGATTGCAATGTCATGATTCAACAATTAGCCAAACTTATGCAAAATTTGGAACTTGCAAAGGCAGCCCCATTAGAGCACCCAACTACTATAATATAACTGTGACAACTTCAATAGTAGTCCATCAGAGCAGCTCTAAGTTTATATAAAAGAAGATAGATGGGACTAGTCTTCTCTTCCTTCCAACCGATCAGGATAGATTAAATCAGGTTAAACTCATTCCATTACTAGCATTCTTGTTAGTTAGAAAACACCGCATCTAACAATTTGACATATTTTTTGAGGGTCAATTGATGGTATAATAATTATATTATAAGAAATATTTACATTATTTGATAATACTAAATAATTACTCCTAATTGTGTATATTGAAGTCTGGTGTAGGTCTAATTTGACCTAAAATGTATGCATTGGCATTTCCTAATACACACTTAATTTGCAATTAAGGAGTTATTGAGGAAAGTATATCTCTTAAAAGAACTGGACAAATTTTATTAAGAAAAAGTATCCTTTTATTTCAGCATTAAGAAAAATTTTATCCATTTCAAAATAGAAGATTCATATGATATATTTAGAAAGGGAAATCTTATGGTACACACAGCTCTAAGGGTGTGTATCATATGCCTTCTACTACAAATTGGCATAATTTTACTACTAGCATATCATCCGTGCTATGCACGAATTGTGTTTACAATTATCTATATATATGAATTGTAATTTTTAAATATTTTTTTTAAATGTCTTTTTTTTTTCCTTTTTTATATTATATTAAAGTTTAATATTTTGATAATAATTATATGTGTTGGACTTTTTAACGAATTAAATGTCTTTTTTTATATATTATATTAAAGTTTAATATTTTGATAATAATCATACATGTTAGACTTTTCAAGAAATTTTTTTATGCTTGTTCTTAATGTATTAGAGTGTTATTATGAGGGATAATAATCATATGTGTTGGACTTTTCAAGAAATTCATGTGCTAGATTTCAAAGAATTTTTTTATGTATGTTTTTAATGCATTAAAGTGTTATTATGATGGTAAGACTTGGGAGTTGGGAGAAGTTAAGAAATGCTAAGATTTTTTTTTTAAATCAAAAAATCAAGAAATTTATGAATTGTGATTTTTAAATGTCTTTTTTTTTTCCCTTTTTTATATTATGTTAAAGTTTAATATTTTGATAATAATCATATGTGTTGGACTTTTCAACGAATTAAATGTCTTTTTTTTTATATATTATATTGAACTTTAATATTTTGATAATAATCATATATGTTAGACTTTTCAAGAAATTTTTTTATGCTTGTTCTTAATGTATTAAAGTGTTATTATGAGGGATAATAATCACATGTGTTGGGATTTTTCAAGAAATTTATGTGTTAGATTTCAAAGAATTTTTTTATGTATGTTCTTAATGCATTAAAGTGTTATTATGATGGTAAGACTTGGGAGTTGGGAGAAGTTAAGAAATGCTAAGATTTTTTTTTTTTTAAATCAAAAAATAGATTGGGATATTGGAGCTCTCACAAGGTTTGGGGTTAAAAACCCCCTTTTGCTTAATATATAGTATAGATTCGTAATATCAACCACAAAATGCATAACATTGTCACAAATTGATATAATAAAAAATGTCGTAGTTAAGCTATAAATTTTTGTTACATAGACAAAAAAAAATTGAGATTTTCTTATATTAATTTGTGGCGATATTACGTATTTTGTGATTGATGTTAAAAAATTTTGTGATGAAGTTACACCATTTGTAGTACCATAGGATTTCCCTTATTTTTTTAACTAAAAAAGTAGTTGAATATTTTAAAAATATATAAAATGTGAAAAGTAATTATAAATAAATAATGTGAAAGTGAAAACTGTGTCTAATATAGTAGTCACTATCATCCAAATTAAGTTATCATATCACTCTATTTATTTATTTATTTATTTTTACATATTTTTATAAGAAATTAATTAAAATAATCAATTTCCAAAGAAATTGCAATAGGCTTTGGTTCTCGCAGTGAAGTTTTTATCGACATTGCAACCAATGTATTCATCTTTTTATTTACGTTTTATATTATTTATTTATTACTAAGGGCAGACCTTGTTCGGCTCGTGCTCAACAAGTTAAATCAAGTTTCTGTAGCAATGATCAGGTTAGACGAACCTGTCACAAAATCTTCTAAAATAAAGGGATCACACATATACATAAGGGAGGTAATAAGGGATCCAAGATTTGAATTAATACACATGTAACTTTTCATTTTATGACTAATATAATATACAAAGTATTTTCAATTTTTGTGAGTGCGACCACACCCTCGGCTTCCTCTAGATCTATCAGGATCCTGAAGAAAGATACCTCTCGGTGCACTTAAGGAATTTTGGTTTGCAAGAATAAGAGGAGACGAAGGCCCAGTCTACCATTGAAGAGTCCAAATCATAAGTTGTCCATTTAGGGTGTGTTTGTTTTGAAATATTAGGGTGTGGGATTGAACTTTTAGTCCCACCTGACTAATAGTTCATTGTTTGCTTCCTTTTTTTTACTCCGGACTATTAGTCTCATATTTGTGAGACTATCCTATCACATGGGGGTGGGATTATTTCCGTGGGATTGGTATCCCATGGGATTAGGCTCTGAAATGTCCATTGTACCTCCATACTATTACTTAGCAAAAAATTAGAAAATGATAAAATAGTCTTTTGAACATTTATAAATTATTTTTTTAGTGTTGTTAATTTAAAATTATATATTAAATAAAAAATTTAAATTATAAATTATAAATTATAAATTTAATTTAATTAAAAATAATAAATTATAAATTATGGCCTTATAATTTAAATTTTTTTAGTGTTGTTAAAAAATTAAATTTACATATTAAATTACATTTTTTTAGTGTTGTTAATTTAAAATTATATATTAAATAAAAAATAGAAATTATAAATTAAATTTATTTAAAAATAATAAATTATAAATTGTGGCCTTATAAATTAAATTTTTTTAGTGTTGTTGAAAATTTAATTTATATGTTAAATAAAATTATTTTTTATTGTCATTAATTTAAAATTATATATTAAATAAAAAATATAAATTATGAATTATAAATTTAATTTAATTGAAAATAATAAATTAAAAATTATGGCCTTATAAATTAAATTTTTTTAGTTTTGTTAAATTATAAATTATAAATTATAGATTACAAATTTAAAATTATATATTAAATAAAAATTATAAATTACAAGGGTAAAATAGTCTTTTGAACATTTATCTTTCTCCAGTTCGTCTAACCAAACATTGGATTCACTAAAAATAGTCCAATCTAGACATCTAATCCCATGACTAAACAAACATAGGATACAAATCCAATCCAACCAAATAGTCCGGGAACAATGTATCCCGGGACTAACAGTCCGATGGATTACAATCCTCCCCTTATCAAGTCCGTCCAAACAAACACACCCTTACTGATTTCTCCTAAAATTTGAATATATATATATATATATAGTACATCTTTTAATTTTGGCATAATTACCTTAAAATCCCTTTAAATTTTAATTCACAGAACATGCTATCCCACTTCATCAATAATTTGTCAGTCATATGAATGGAACCATAACATTGTCATTTTTTAAACTAAAATATTTTTTTTTTATTTATCATTATATTTTCACAACATCTAAAACCTTATAAAAATGGAGTCAGTGTAATTATATTAAAATTTTGAGATTTATTATATTTTCTCTAAATTTTAAAAGAGGTCCATAAATTTATTACTCTATTTGTCTCATTTTGATAGTCCCTTTTGAAAATTCTAATTTTTCTAAGGCACATGCAATCATTGTATTTGAATTCAAATGTTAAACACTTATCCTAATAATGTCATTCTCTTTTTCAATTTTTAATATATTTCTAACCATTTAAAAAGAATAGTTTTGGAAAATTAAATATTTTTTATTTTGATTTTTTAAATAAGACTTAACATTTTAGAAAATCCTAAAACGGGAAAAAAAAAAAAAGAAAAGAGTGAGAGAGACTAATAAAATGGAACATATAGGATATTTATTTATATTTTATTTTTGTCTGTGTTTTCAACACAAGTGGTCAAAATTTTATCCCAAACAGTGGATATTTTGGAGTATGCTCAAAGTCATGGACTGATCAATATGGTTGACCAAATTAAGGTGCTGTTTCTCCATGAAAAGTGAAAAAGAGATCAACCAATATTGGTAGATTGTCTTGTTGAGCCTATAAAGCTTATGAGTTAAATAAATAAAATAAAATAAAAAAGCTACATACAGTTAAGAAGTGGGGGGACTTGGCCTTGGGATGGTGGTGAAAACCTTAATGATGGGCTTTCCACATGCCATGGCCCACTAAAGAGAATCATTAATATACTTTAATTTGTGTAAATAAAGTCTATGCTTTTTCTTCTTTCTGGCCTCTGAATAAAATTTAGGGTTACCCACATTATCAACAGTTTCAGTGAGTAGGTCTCTCACTACACTAAAATGATGAGTGGTCATGGGCTGATGATCTGTCATGTTGCAAATGTCAGTCCTAATTAACTAGTATTTTATATGAAATGAGAAATATTAAAAATAATCTTTAAATTGTTGTTAATGTTAAAAAATATAGGAACAATTGCAATAAAATGATATAAATTTAAAATAATTGGAAAGAGATGAAAGTATAAGATTTAGTTGTGCAATCTAATGTATGAATTGCTTGTATTTCAATGACATTGGCATTATTGTGAATTGATACCATTTGTTTATGATTTTCCCAAAAACATATATTAAAATATATAAAAAGTACATAAAAATGTAAAAATATTCTTGGATATATAAAAATTGTATTAGAAATATATATAGTTTGAGCTTTGGTGTTTTTTATTGACAATCTTTAGTATGTAGAAATTATCAAGTATTTCAAGCACATCACATGGCTATGTGCCCAATCAATCAAGTTTTGTTATTTTTCATATTGTTTATTTTTTTATTTTATGTAAATACACAACTCCTTATTATTAGATAGGCACATTGCCATCTTAAAATTACTAAAAAAACAAAATAATTATTCTTTAAGAGGACCCCTATAATTAATTAGTCGTATTTGTTTCTATGAAACTTTTGAAACTATACAAAAGTGATTGTTATGCCCTTTACATAGTAATTACTGCTACACGCGTAACAAGGCTTAGTCTGAGTCCCACTATAAATATTCGAATTGTTCACATTTTAGAGTATACCAAGTAGAACATTCTGCCAAAAAATAAGTTGATCAGACATTGGTAACCCTATGATCAGATTAATTTTGTATCCGCAAAAATAAATGATAGGTGTAATTTTGAGTATAAAACCTAATGCAAATTTGATCTAATCATAGAGTTACCGATATCCAATTAACTTAATTTTTTATAAAGATACTCTACTTAACGTATCCTAAGCAATGAACGGTTCACATTATTGAGGTAGGTTATGGAATGGTCCCTATTGAGTACAGAATAATAACTGTTATACAACAAAGGTCACAACAACCACTCAAAGATCCGTCTTTTTAGCTAGTCAAAACTAAGCTAAACACAAGAAAATAAAAACCAAAAAAGAAGGTGATGAAAAGATATATTTGTGGTCTATAAAATACGTATTTCGTATTACTTTGATTCATTAGAAAAAAAAATAGAGTAAAATACACGTAATGTATTTTTTTAGTGACTATAAGTATATATACTTATCCAACCAGAAAATATTGAACTCTTTATCAATTATTTTGGTAATTTTATAAGATAGAATTACAAATCAATGGAAAGACGTGAAAGTAACCGCAACATTGGCAGTGCAAGTGGGCCAGTGCTTTGGTACAAATAAAATTGTGAGCTTACTTGCCTTGCAACATAAATTCCACCCGCGTCAACCAATTAGGCATAGTTTAGTTGGTCATTATAATTTTTTTAAGAGTTCAATTTTTATAAGAGATTATGAGTTTAACTCTTTTTAAGAGAAATTAAATTAAGAAGATAAGTACTTAATACTTTGTAAAAAGTAAAAAAATTAATTCTGATAAATGTTAATCTAATAACTAATATTTGATTTTCGTCGATCAAAAAAACTATTCTACTTGCGCCTCCATGTGTTTACAAATATTTGAACTTCCTTTCTACTGATTTAACTTACATTTTTATAGAACGATATAACTAAAATTATTAAAATATATATAAATAATATAACTAAAATGATTATATATTCAACTAACTCTTTTATAACACGACATATACGATTAGAATCACTCTTTAATTTTAAATTACTATTTTTTCGCTTAGTTAATTATTATTTATAATATTAAAGTGAGCATTTAATTTATTATGTTAGAATTTAGTATAAAATATCATATATATTAATTCAAAGTACACATTTATAGTATAGTATGACATGGCTAAGATTGTATTGCATATTTTGCAATATATTTTTCAAATAATTTTATGTGTATACATACATAGACATACATATAAATAATTCAACTAAAATTATTACATATATATTTTGGGTTTAATACATATCACCCCCTGACGTTTGGGAAATTATACTAACCCCCCTGTCATTGTAATTATTTAGACGGAATGAAGATATTGAACTCATGCACTGTCTCTTTTTTTACTTTGCTTTACTTTCTCTTTTTTTTTCCCATTTCTTTTATTTTTTTTAATGTAATTTCCTCTATTTTTCTACTAGGAGTTGTTACTTTTTATATAAGCAGGGAAGTTTGTGAAATGAGATTATTAACCACAGGGGTGGGAATGTAATTTTCAAAACGTCAGGGGATGGGTAGTAATTGGACCAAACCTCAAGGGGTGTCAATGTAATTTACCCTATATTTTTTTATGTTATTTTTTTATATCATGATAAAGTCGAAATTATTCTTTCACAATGCACATGTAGTGACATATTTTTAAAAAATAATTGTATACATAAATTAACTAAATTTTATAAAATATTTTTTTGAAAAATAAAATTATTTTATTTCATGCTTTGCCTGGGTCTAACTGCATAGGCCTCGTTTGAGAATAAACTATTTTGATAATTTTTTAATTTTTTATAAAAATATGTACAAAAAAATAAAAAAGTAATGTGATAACTTATGATAATTTTTTGACTTTTTAATAAGTCAATAAAGAAATCAGTATTTTGACCCTCCAAAAGCATATTTAGATCATTAATCAAATATGAAAATGAGAAAATGAACCCAAAAGATACATATTTCCCGGCCCATGTAAGTGGGTGAGGAGGTATATATCTGGGCCCTTATTTTCTTGGGCTTAGGTGAGTTTACGGTGAACATGGTCTAGTGCCTAGAGTTGGAGAAATTATCCAATGAGTCAAGAACATCATGTGGTTGTGTGCCCATAGCAAATTAAGTGATTGTTTTATATATAAAACATATGAGAAAAAATAAGAAATAATGATTAATAAGATTGTAAGGACATACCAACTAAATCATTAATCAAATATGCTACCGTATTTTTGGCAACCAAATATGTCTATGCTTACTTTCCGATGTACCCAAAAAAAAAGATATGTCTATGCTTTAATCATTTTCACACCATGACCGAAGGACCAAGCAGGTGTTAAGACTAGTCACCTGTGTGATAAAAATGACTCTCCCTTATTAGGTTAGTTTATATATGTACTTAGATTAGGATAATAAATATATATGTATTTGGATTAGAATAATAAAGTTTGCAATCTATTGAGAAACCTAATATGTGTACGATTTGATTACCTAATTATATGGAATTAGGATTCTAATGAGTAGACTATTATAAATAGTCATGTGGACTATAGGGTTTCTTCAAGAGAAATTGAGAAATTGAGAGGAGGAAAAATAGAGATGTAAGGGGTAAGAGAAAAAAAAAAAAAACCGTAGGGGCACTAGGTGAGTAAAGGCTCAACTACCCTTGAACATGAGGTTTGGCAAAACTACGTAATTCTGTGTGTAATTATTTTTCTCTTTGGTATATGCATGGATGTGCTTCCGTTAGCGTTGCTTGTTGTATAAATCCGAACAGCAGGGTAGACGACTACATAAGCAATAATGCATACATTAGAATGATCTTCCATTGTCAAATTTTAAAAATGACACATTTGTCAAAAATTTAATAAAACAATAATGTGTACATTGGAATAATGTCACATTATCACATTTTAAAAATAACACATTTGGCAAAAATGCACAATTATCTCATTGTCACAAGAACATATTTGGTAATAGTTTATAAATATCTCATTGTCACATTTTAAGAAAAATGACACATTTGACAAAAGTTTAATATGACAATGTTGCACACATTAGAATAATGTCACATTTTAATAATGATACATTTGATAAAAATTTAATAAGACAATAGAACATATTTGACAAAAGTATAATAAGACAATAATGCACAAATACAGCATACCCACATTTAAAATATCTAGAAAATATAGTCAAACAACTTCACGATGTACCTTTTCAAATTCAATGAGACTTAATAATGTACAAGAAATTTATAAGACTTCCAAAAAAATTTTTTTTTTTTTTTTTTGAATGAGACTGTAGGCACCCTATTTTTGACCGCCCGCAAGACTTAGGCACTTGGTTCGATACACTCAATGATGAAAGTTGAATTATGTGTTTTAAATTCACAGTGATTCAGATTCAGTCAGGCTCTCGAAATAACCTTGAATCTTCAACAGTTGCCTTGTTTGAACCTTTGAGTTTCATTTTTGGACCTTTTCCAACCCTGAGCTGAGTTTGAACCATAAAAAACAGGGGAGGGCTTCAAAGCCCAGCCGTGCATCAGTGATGGCCGGCCATGGCTATGGATGGCCGGCCGGGCCTCGATGGCAATAAACACTATTCTGGGCAGGAGCCCGCTAGCTGTCTATTTTTGAAAATATTTATCATCTTTTAAGCTTGAATTCTATATAAACGAAGCTCTGGGATTATTTTGAGAGTTGAACAAAATTTAAAAACCATATATACACCTTGAGAGCTCCTCCCTCCTCCTTCTTCTATTGCAAGCAAGCTTTGAGCTAACCTAACTTCCTTGTGTCATCTCTATACTCTATATACAACCTTGTCTTACCACTCTAGAGCCTTGGTTGATCTTGGGGAAGCATAATTCAAGCTTGAGAGTGGGTTGAAACCAAGTCTGGATCATCAACAACAAGCTTACCCCTTGAAAGAGAATGAAGAAAGAACAAACAGAGCTTGAGAATGCTCTGTCTGCACTGGTTTCACCTTAGAACACAAAAACAGAGTTTTGCACCAAATTGATGCACGGCCGGTCATCTGTAGACCCAGCCGGCTGTTAGTGATGCACGGCCGACCCTCAGTCCATAGCCAGCAGTGCAGTTTTGCAGAAAAACAGAGGCAGTGGCTGAAGGTGAAACAGAGTTGGCTTGGGCAAACAGAGTAGCTTTCAGGCGCTGCTCATGCAACCTTCATCCATCTTCCATTACGCTCTTATCAAATGCGATTAATTGTTTCATTAGTATCATTATTATCATAGCTATGAATAAATTTTGTTGTAATTAATTAGTGATAACTAGTTGATTTTATTCAAGTGTTGTAATTATTTTAGTGTTGTAATAATTAGTTAAGTAGTTTAGCTAATTTCATTCATTTTGTAATAAATAGCTTAATTAGCTTAGCTTAGCTTAGTTAGATAGCAAGTTTATTCATTCGAACCCTCCTGCGCGAGGGTACACTACTACAAAAATAGTTAAAGGTCACACTTTGACCAAAAAAAAAGATCTCACTTTTATTGGAAGTGTGATAAAAAAAAAAATTAGATTGATATTTAATCACACTTAATTTGATTGAGTGTAATAATATTTATTTTTTATGTCATTTTTCAATTAAGTGTGATTATATATATATTTTTTAATCACACCTTCTAATTAAAGTGTGATTATATATAAACTAGTACTTTTTAATCACACTTTTAAACAAGTGTGATTATATATATATATATATATATATTTTTTTTTTAATCACACATTCTAATTAAAGTGTGATTATATATGCACTACTACTTTAATCACACTTTTTAAATAAGTGTGATTATATATATTTTTTTAATCACACCTTCTAATTAAAGTGTGATTATATCACTACTACAAAAACAGTTAAAGATCATACTTTGACAAATAAAAATATCTCACTTTTATTGAAAGTGTGATAAAAAAAAATTAGATTGATATTTAATCACACTTAATTTGATTGAGTATGATAATATTTATTTTTTATGTCACTTTTAAATTAAGTGTGATTATATGAATATTTTTTATTCACACCTTTTAATTAATGTGATTGTATATATTTTTGAATATATTGTTTTTATATAATAATATATCCCAAACTGGTGCCTTTTTCTCTTCCATTACTCTCAGTAGGCAAAACAAGATTGAATTTGTAAGGACAAATCGTTTTGTGACTTTTTCCAAATAAAACCCTAGCACCTCATTGTATGCTCAATGTCAACATCTCTTCAGCCTCTTCCAATCTCCCTCACAGTGGACTCGCCATTCCTTCTCCCTTACAAAGGTATGGCCTCTCTCTCTCTCTCTCTCTCTCTCTCTCTCTCTCTCTGTTGTTTAATGGTGGGCTAAGGGTTTTCGGTAACGTTGTGGCGCTGTGGTGGGGATGGAATGGTGTAACAAGAGGTGTGGTGTGAGAGGGCTAGTGGTGTTATAGTAAGGAGGGAAAGGGCAGGCATTTCAGATTTGTGGTAGAGAAAAAGAGTATTTTTGTGGTTGTGGATAAGAGGGAAAGAGGCAATAGATCTATGGTAGTAGAGGGTTGGAAGGGCTGTGGCAAGGGGCGGAAGGGGAAGTGTAACCAGGTGGGATAGGGGTTTCTAAGGGGAATGAAGAGGTTAGGGAGCTAGAAGAGGGTTGGAAGAGGGAGACGGTGTAAAAGCCCTTCTTGTGTTTGATAAAATACCTATGTGAAACATTACCATATTGTTGGGCATTTTAGAGTTGAAGAGTCATTTCATTATCTTGTGTAGAGAATCCTTAGTGCACCAGGTTTGAGTTGTTATGTTTGAAAAAATTTCCATCACAAATCCAAGACTTGCATTTCAATTCTCCTTCATTACATTGTAAAATTGATATTTTTTTTTTAATGTATTCTATGGTTTAATATTGATTTCTTCTGTATTGTTATGCATGAAGTATTAAGATATGAACATTCCGGCCCTTGCCACACTCCCGAATGACCACCTCTGCATCTTTTTTTTGACCTGTACACCATTAGTGCTACTGTCATCATGTTCAACATGTATGAATTGACCCACTTGGAGTTTACTTCTCAGTCAGCTGTATCATTTCGGCCGTAATGACATCAAATTTTAACTTCTGGGAGTCCTGGGAAGGAAATTGAGTTATTCTTGAGCTGCCACCAAGACAATAAACTTATTATGATTGGTGCGAATCATTTGAGGTGTTGATCATGTGTCTACAATGAAATAAGATGTTGATATTTGCCTGGACCCCCTTTGACTTTCTTATTTTCCTCTAAAATAACATTCAGTGAGACCATTGGTGTTATATGTAAGTATCATCCCAAGCAAATCTTGATCAGTACAAAAAAAAAAGCTTACAGTCCTCATTGCCTAACCTGGTTTCTTCATGCTTCAAATCTTTTAGATTTGAACTTCATTTGGCTCTCAGGACCACAATAATTACAAAAGAACATAAGGAGTCTTGTAGATGTTAGATAGATAATAACTGACTGAGTAATTATGACAGAATAAATGGAATGGTATTTCTGCATATACAGTGCAGTCAGGAAAGCTACATACACAGCCAATTACATTGAAGAGTTTTAGTTCAGAGACGTTATTTTGTGGATAAAACGTTCACTACTTTACCTCATTGGCACAACTATTCAGCAGGAAGAAAAAAGAAGTAAACTACATATACAGAGCTAAACTTGCTCAAGCCAAAGCAGAAGCTATACCAGCTGTCCCATCAATGGTAAATTTTTGAATTGTAATTTTTGTTGCAGTTTTCCTTAATGAAATATTAGTTGGATAATGAACTGTTCGCCTTAATATCGTTGCAGAACCCAACTCCAGCCATTACAGAGGCACTAAAAGAATCTAAAACAGTTGAGAGTTCAGGAAATAAGAGGATTGGTGACTTTTGATATTTTATTTTCATTTAATGGTATAAATGGTAGCATATTCATTTTGCACTATTGTATATGCAAGCTAAAAAATGCCACCACTTTTCCTTCTCAAAGGGATAATGTTAGAGGATCAAGTAGTTCCCGCAATTTAATTAAACCTTTTTGCCGAGAGCATTGAACAAATAACTTGGATGAAACAATTTCCACAGGCTCCACTTTCAATCTTGTGATTGACTTTAAGAGCTCACATGTATTGGATTTTGAAACCTGCATGCATGAAGAGATATGTCAGCTTTTAACTTTCCACAAGAAACATACCTCATCAATGGTGGGCACAAATGACTCCATTGAGCATATAGGGAGCCATCTCTGTAGTTTGGTTATGCAATTCAAATATCTTCACTAATTTAAGTCCATATTTTTTAGCTTCCTCTTCTCTTGGTTGTTAGACTGTCAGATTCTTGGTTTTGGGAAATAATTGAAAATATTAGATGAGGAAAGAAAATAATTAGTATATTGTACATGTGTGTGTGTGCATGGTGTACATGTCTTCTTGTTGACACCCAAGTATCTAATTGTTTCTAAATAACCTCTTGCAATTCAATGGAAAAAAGACTTACACGAACACCGAACTTGATGAAGTGCGAGTTGAATGGATTAATTTCGTACTAAAGAATATGAGTTGAAATCCAACATGTAAGTATGATATAACTTCCGTTCTTTAAATTGCTAATAAACAATTTTTTTAGTTGGTAAGGAATATATAATCACTTCAAGAACATAACAAATTTCATAAAATGTGTAAATTTTATTACATACAAAAGCATTTGTACAATGGAAGATAGTAAACTCAAGTACATCCTAGGAAAACTCACAACCTGCACAAAATATCACGCTTACACTCAAGAGTTTGAGATTGCTTCACACTAGATCAGTCTTGTATATCACTCTTGTATTGCATGATACCCAATACAATGAATATAGGGATGAACCCAATTCGAAATATGAATTGTGGAAAAAAAAAAAAAAACTATTAAATTGATCATAGGAATACCAGTTATAGTATGGATAACATTTGAAAATGAGTAATTTGGATTGATCTCACTTTTGATTGATCTCAACCACATATTAACTTAGCTTTAGTGGTTGCTAAATGGTGAAATTTGAGTGGGCAAAATAAATGATGAGGATTTTACTGTTAGAGATATGAAATGTTAAAAAAATCAAAGAGAGAATTCTAAAAAACAAAATATTCTAAAGAGTCAATAGAAAATCTTAACAAGTGACACGTTACATGATATGAAAATATGATCATCATATTATTATTGTTTAGAAAATATTTCAGAGAGTATGAGAAATTTAACAAATGACATATCATCTCTTATATGATAAATAAATATTTTGTAATTTTTATATTTTGCCTTTGGCATCATTTGATTTTCACTAATAGCAATTAGAAATAGACAAAGTTGGGTAGGTAATAGGTTATAAGCCAAATGTTGACTACCCCTGGTAGATTGATCCATGGTATAGCCAATTTTCTAAAAGTTAGGATTGCAAAGATTCTCTCAAAGGCTTTTATTAATGTTTCATTTTATTGACTATCGGATTACCTATAAAATAAAATTTCCCATAACTATTCCAGGCTTTCCCTTCTTTAAACTTGTTCTCTTTTGTGCTCTTTTTTTTCTTCTTTTCTCTTTCATCATTTCATCTCTTTCTTCTCTTCCTATCCACTCTTTATTTATATTTTTTCTTATCTGAACACAGATACACCAGCACATAATTGTTAAAATCTTGGTGGAATTGCTCAACACTCAAATCTTGGTGGATTGTTCATTTGTTTGTTCTTTTGGAATTGACCCATCTTGACTTGGTATATTAATTGCTTTTCTTTCTCTACCTTGATCTGAGCTTTAATTTTTGTTGGGATTTAGTTTAGTTTACTCTCTCTGTTGATGTGTTGCCATAATAATTTTTTGATAAAATCTTTTCAAGGCTATGATTTACTAATATGTGTTTATATATAATGTTCAATCATGCTCCATAGGCTACAAGAAAAACAATCTTCATATAAAGAGTGAGGGTAATATTGATAAATCCAAATCCAGTAACTTGCTCTCTTTTGTTATTTCATAATTGGAGAGTGAACCAATTATGCAGTTCTTTTTTCTTTTATTTATTTATTTTTAATTTCAAATTAGTTGGATTACGAATCAATGGAGTCGAGTTAAGTTGAGTTCTTGTTTGCCAGAAGCTGAGTTCATAAAATTACACTCTGTTTAGAGTGATTTGGTGAGAAATGAAGGGTGGGAACTCTTTTTGTTATGTTTGGTTTATAATTTTGGATTTGTTGATTCTATATAAATTTGGTTTTATGACTTGAAAATATCTGGCCATACATTGAAGATTTTCATTTCGGATTTATTGATTCTATGTATATGTCATATTTATATATGATAATACAAACATTTTATACTAGTAACAATCAAAGTCGTTATTCCTTTTCTATTGATGTAGGGGATGAAGAGTCAATGTGATGAGAAAATGTCCGATTTTGTCTTTTGTAAGACAAGAATGGGTCTACAAAAATAGTAAGTTTATTCATATGCTTCTAACAGTTTTTTAATTAATTTGTGTTTTTATTTTTCAGGTAAGAAATTTCTTTGAGAGATGCAAAATATGGTCAAAGAATTCAAGAACTTAGTTTTTTCAAGTTTTTTTCATTTTTTAATATATGTAATCATAGTTAAAAACTTTTTATTAATTCCTTTGTATATACTTTTGAACATTTAACTTTCATTTATAAAATATATAACGTTATTTCATTCAATATATGGTTGTGATTCAAAATATAGTATATAGTGTGTATTACATTCTCCAAATGTGCGTACAAAAATAATATTGATTATTCTTCAAATATGTCGAATTCTTTTTTTTATCACAGGTTTTATTAGTTATTAATCACACTTAAAAGATGTGATCTAAATGTGATTAAAATCACACTTAAAAGATGTGATCTAAATGTTATTAATCACACTTAAAAGATGTGATCTAAATATTATTAATCACACTTAAAAGATGTGATGAAATCATTTTTTAATGACACTTAAAAAATGTGATTAAAAATGACCCATTTTAATCACACTCCCAAAGATCACACTTTAATAAAACTTAAAAGGTGTGATTAAAAAACATATATCACACAAAAAAAAATGTGATATTTATCTGTATTTGTAGTAGTGGCATCAATGTTGTAATAATGTGTATGTCTTACAACCCCACGTCTTTCTTCTTTTTATTTATCTACTTTTGATGGTTAGATTAGGGGCATCACATTTCAAATAGCATATCACATGTTTGCATTCATTCATTTGTCTTACATGCACCGAGGCTCAGTTCATCATTCTAACTGCATTGTCATTTCAATACTTCTTTGAGTACGTGCTTAGACCACATGCTATTTAATTGTTTCATATGCCATATTAGTAGTTGAGCCTATTAGATTGTATATCGCATGTGTCCCATTAGCCATATTGCTTAAAGTTAAGATCATGCATTTTTCTAACTCTCATGTTTATTTTGGCTCGGAGTACAAGGTAAGCATTTTCGCTTTAGCATATTACATGTGCGTGGTTGTTGCCATGATTCACATGCTTAACATGAGGCTAAGTGCTTAATTACTAAATTGCTTATATGCCTGTGGATGAAGGCTTATTGCTTGAATTGGAATAATTTGAGTGATGTTTATGTGCGATCACTTTTTCAAGTGATACATATTTCGAAACAATTTTCAAAACGAACATGACTTGAAATGTTCCAATTCTTGCAATTTAGTCTATACTTGCTTGTGCGCATCACATAGTAATGCTAGCCTAATAAACCGGAACAAGGGCATATAATGTTGATAAAAATCATATCATGATTAATAGAGGTCGATCTTTGATCGGGCGAGCGGCGGTGTTCAAATGTATTCATAACCTTCCCCCTTCGTACCTAAGTTCCCGAGCCAAGACAATCTTGGTGATAACAGACACGTGGCCTTTGGCACGAGTCATAGGTTTCCTAAATTTTTCCAAAATCAAATATTTAGGTGGCGACTCTATATCTGGAAAAGAAGTCCAATTTTGGCATTTTTTTTTATTCAAAATTAATTTTCCAAACGATTTGCCGGATTTAGACTGTTTGGTGTTTATCAATTTCACATTCCACTTATGAGATTAGATTTAGAACCGCGGGAGTCCGAATTGTAGGGCTTATATTTGAAGCTTCCGAAAAGGGGCGCAAAAAAGGCGAGCTACAGTTTCTGGCAACTCTGCTAGGGAAATTAGAAAACTTGACTTGAAAATCATGATATGAAATTTTATCTACACTTATATGCTTATTTGCATTGCATTTGCATTGGTGCGCCTAAATCACTGTGTTTGCTATTTGCTATTCTTTGACGGTTTGTCGGAGGCTTGGTTGGAAAAGCTGGCCAAAAGGCTGACCGGTCGCAGGCTCTGCCACGTTGGGAACACAACCCTTGAATCTGGATTACTACTATACCGTTTGATCCTCCTTTCACTTCCCGGTGTTAGGTATGAGAGGTATATTAGGTAGTCTTGCTGAGGTACCCTTGTTGACCAATCGGCCTAGTTGCATATCGAAAGCCATAGAGACTGTTCCAAACTAGGACAGGATTGCTTGCCCAAATGCAGGATTGTGTGAAACCACTTTTCTTGAATAGTGAACCCTAGCTCCTGACGACACTAGGACAGGGTAACCCTACCCCCTCATAGGGGTGTTTTGGCTCTCACTTAACTAGTATGTGTTTTTAGAGTGAAACTCTACAGGAATGTGCATATCAGTTGCAAGTTTGAGTATCAGATTTTGGGGCAGAATTCAATGTTGAGTGCAATCCTACAACTTTTGATTGCATCTGCGTGTTGTTAACATCTGAGCTGAGGTGCTGTGCGTTTTCTGATTTCTGCTTTCCTTTTTGTTTTATTTCTTTTTGCTAGGTAGTATACCATCATAGCTTCAGATAGTTCAGATGTCCCCCAAGCACTCTGGACCCATGTCAGGAGACTTTATAGATTTGGAGATCTTGTTAGGGGACAACTTGTGTTTGCTTCGCTCCCACCGGTTACTAGACGGAGGAGAGTTAAGCATAATTCACTAGTTCAACAATCACCTGCATCTAGTCAGGCTCAATCTTCTATATCTAGGCCAGCAAGAGGTCACTTGCCTATTCAGATGACTCAGTACCCTGCAGTTAGTATGAAGGACTTGATTCGTCATCTCCAGCAAACAGTGGAAACCATGCAGCAAGATGCTACTCGCTAAGCTGAAGTTACAGCCCATCAAGCTGAAGTGATAAACAGGCTGCAACAACAGCAACCACAACCAGTAGCGGCTTTTGCTTCCCATGCACCTACTGCGGGTATCCCAGCACCCAGAATCACTGCTAATGTCTAAGAGAATCTGGGCAATTCGGTAGACCCAATCCCACTACAAGCCTCGAAGGCACCAGTGTACCAAACCGAGCCTTCATTTGAATTCGAAGTTGACCTGACTGTACTTAAGGTCAATAAGCTAGAGAAGCTTTTCAAGCGGGCACAGGGCATGAACTCTATCCCCGAAATCGAAGATGGATATACTGACTCTACAGTAACCTTTCCAGACCAGTTTAAAATGCCACACGAAGATCAGTTCGATGGCTTTGGAGATCCCATGGCTTATCTGCGGTTGTTCTCCAATATCCTGCGGCCAATGGGCCTCACCAGACTTCAAAAGCTATCACTTTTCAGTAAATCGGAGCTGGGAGGAAATGGCTAAGGCCTTCATCGCACAATACTCATACAATACGCAGATTAAGGTCACAACCCGTGATCTTGAGGCAACTCGTCAAGAGCCAAAGGAAGGCTTCTCAAACTTTGTAACAAGGTAGAGGGCCAAGGATTCAATGATGACTACTAGGCCGTCAGAAAAGGATCAAATCAGGATGGTGGTCTGTAATCTGCAAAGGAAATTATTACAGAAGATGATCGTCTTACCGTTGTTCACATTCACTGAGCTCCATGAAATAGGGGTTCAGATCGAAGATGCAATAAAACAAGGGTTAATAACCGATGAGAAAGAGCAGGCCAAGAGGCCTTTTGCGCGTAGTTCCAATGCAACCACTAGTGGAAGCACAACTGCACGACCATCTAATGTAAATGTCGTCACCACTATAGCCAAGACCACTAACCCTTTTGCCAGCACAACTCCAAAAACCTCAAACAATCAGGTCCGATCCCAAAGGGTCTTTACCTCACTTTACATGCCTTTATCCCAAACCATGAAGGTGCTGATCAAAAAGGGACATTTTAAGCCATTAGAGCCTCGCCCACTACCCAATCCTTTCCCACCTAAACACAACCCAGCCAAATATTGTGCTTTTCACCAGCAGCACGGTCGCAACACCGACCAGTGCTTCAAGCTGCATCATAAGATTCAAGATCTCATCGACAACAAGGTGATAGCACCACCCCAAAAGCCAAATGTAGCCACCAACCCTCTCCCGACCCATAATCAAGTCCCTCCACCCCCGCACTTAAATCTAATACATACATTGACCATCCACTATGACCCCAGCATATATATTACCCCTTCTCACCTACGCAGACCGATGTTGTTCATCCCTGAAAGCACAGACTTGTGCATGATGGAACGTCTACACCTCAACTTGAACTCGTGGTGGTGACAGTGGCAGAAAGAGGGAGGTTGGCCTTAGAGGAGAATATCAGTCCAATGCCTGAGTGCTCTGAGGATTTGACTGAAGGGGAGTATGATCCATTCTGCTACATTGTCTTGACTGATTAAGCTAAACCAAAAGTGGTGTTGCCACGTGAGGTGGAGGTCAATGTGGTTAGAGAGGATGGCCCCAGTTAGGGACTGGATAATCTAGCGGACCTAGAAAATGACTTAGACAATCTGCAGTTCTTTGACGAGCAAGATCAAGGAGACGTGCAGATTGATTGGTTTGATCTGAATGGGTCGACAAACAACTCTAGATGGCCTAGTGACGAGCCTGACAAAGAGGAAGAAACTGAAAGGCAGCTAGAGGAAAAGGGAGCAAGAATTGCTGCAATGGCCAGAATGGCTGGGGAAAAAGAGAAACTGTCGGAGAACACCGGCGTGAATGATTCCGCTCAGGAACTGGGCATTATGAGTACCGTGGATACAAAGCAAGAAGCTGCACTGAAGCAGTTTGAACAAGAAAAGGTTCAAGACAACCGAAAAGCTAGAAAAGCCCAACACCCTGCGAGGGAAACTTGTGAAGAGAGAATGATCAGACCGGAGCCGGACAACTGTTTGTCAGCTGCCGAAGGTGCATGGTGGGAGGATGATGATCTACTTTTGGCTTACACCGATGAAGATTGGGCTAAAGACCTGCCAGACAATACCTGGTAAACTGAAGAGATTAACCACATGACGAGAAGTGGGCGATATTTCAAGCCACCGCACTTATACCATGCTGAAGCCTCCAGGAAAGATAGAGAGGTTGAAAAGCAAGAAGAAAAACAGTTGGAAGAAGAGGCGGTGCTGAAATAGCTAAAGAAAATTCAAGCCGATATTTCAATCTGGGGTCTGCTCATGGCTTCTCGAGTTCATCGACAGGCTGTACTATCAGCGATGGACAGGGCCAAATTGTCCATTGACATGACTCTTAAACAGCTTGTGGGGTTGGTCTTCCCAGGAGATGCTGTGCCAACTTTAACCTTCTCGAGCAAGGAACTACCGCCGAAAGGCTCAGCACACAACAAACCTCTGTACATATTAGTTGAGTGTAGAGAAAAGTGAGTGCCAGTGGTATTAGTCGACATCAGGTCAGCTATCAACGTTTGTCCTTGTTGTACAGCTTATGCCATCGGCCTGAAACCAGCAGATTTTGTGCCTACAGCCCAGGTGATTTGGGCATATGACAATACGAGCAAAGAGGTTATGTATACGATACAGATCAGAGTTCAAGTGGGCCTAGCTCAACAGGATATTGAGTTTCATGTCCTGGATGTGTTGGCCACTTTCAATCTACTGTTAGGGAGACCTTGGTTACACCAGGTAAAAGCTGTCTCTTCTACCTTCCAATAAATGCTGAAATACCCCCATGGAAAGGAAGTGGTGATCGCCTTTGGGAATTCATCCATCCATCCTCCGCCAGAGATAACTACACCTGTGCTGGAAATTGTTCATGGCAAGGAGGATGTTTTCCTTTCTGGGTTTATGTAGATGTCCCCGAACGTCCCGGGAAAATCTCGTTTTGTTCAATGGGCTTACTACAGTTCGGACTCAATGTCACGGTTCTTAATCTGATCTTGCATAGTTCAATGCGAGATTGATAAATCACCAAAGAGTCCAAATCCGACAAATCGTTTTGAAAAACTGATTTTTAGAAAGAAGTACCAAACATGGACTGCTTTGTCAGATACAGAGTCGCCACCTAAATATTTTATTTTGAGGGAATTTAGGAAACCCTGACTCGTGCCTAAGGCCACGTGTCCATCATCACCAAAGTTGCCTCGGCTCGGGAACTTGGGTACGATTGGGGAAGGTCATGCAATGAGCACCCCCACTCGCCCGATCAAAGATCGGCCACTACTAAACATGATATTGAGTTTTTAAAAACACATGCATTCTTATTTCGGTTTATTAGCCTAGGATTACTATGTGATGCACACAGCATACAAGTATAGACTAGATCGCCTGAGTTGGAACAAAACATTTCATGTTTGTTTATTTGAAAATGGTTTGATGGTGCTACTCGTAAGTAGGCTAAGACGTGGATTTGCCACCCTCAAATGGGCTTAGAAAACAGGGTGATTTGCCACTCTTAAGTGGGCTTAAAACTCGCAATCGATGAATTGTTCCAATTCAAGTAATCCAACCTTCACCCACAGGCATTCAGGCAGGTATATCACATAATCAGTTAGCCTCATAGCAAGCATGCTATCATGGTAGTCACTCACACACATGCAAGGATGCTAAAGCATAAACACTTACCGAGTACTCCGAGCCAAAGAAAGAAGCTAATTAGAAATCATGCATGAATCCTAACTATGCTGAGATGCCTAATGTAACACATGTAGGATGCAACTAAGATAGGCTCGGTTATTCTAAAATGGCATATAAGATGTTACAGATAACATGTATTCAACTTGGAATTGAAATACAATGCAGTTAGTATGATGCGCCGAGCCCGGTGCATGCAAGACAGATGAATGAAAGCAAACATGCGAAGCATAAGGATGCTAATTGAAATATGCCCTAAAACTAACCATCGAAAGCAGGTAAGTAAAAGGGAGAAAGATGTGGGGTTGGAAGACATGCAGCACACACACGCACACTTATTTACAACCGTTGGCCCTCTCGACGGAGGGTCCGAATAAATAATACAACATCAACTAGCTAATCTAAGCTAATCTAATTAAGCTAGTTATTACACAACCAAAATGAATAATAAATTACAGCTAATTATTACACAACTCTAATTAATTGACAAACTAACTAAATAAGCAATTAAACTAGTATGCAAACTACATGAATGTGGACTGCCTCAGCTCTGCCTTGAATGATAAAAGATGCACGCATGCTCGAGTCGCCTTGTCGGGAAATCCATTGCGATGCCCCGGCTTGCCTTTGTTTGCAATTGATTTTAGAAATTTGCACAAAGCTCCAGAGAGATAAAACTCCACCCCGGGAAACTGTGGGAAGGCTGCCGACCAGCTTATAGGCATGGGAGACCAACTACCGACCACCTTTTGTGGTAGAAACCAAAGAAGGTGGTCGGCCTGCCAGAAAACCTGATCGGCCGACCAGTTTCTTCTCCTGGATTCTGTTTTTCTGCAACAAAGGGAAAGGGAGAGGCACGACAAGGTATTTGCAACACATGTGTGCATGACCACTCTCCCCATCATTGCATAAGCTCTAGGGAGTGTAGTCTTCGACCCTCGGGCCATCGGTCGCTCATTTCGATGCATGATGGCCAAGGAGTTGAATTGCACGACTCAATGTGAAATAAATACACATACAAGCACCTAAAGCCAACAACTCCGTCATGGGTAGTCAAGAGTGTCGGTGACCGGGAATCGAGGCACGTTTCGTCACTTTGAGTACGAAACGTCCCTCGTTTCCCGTGTTCGAACTAACTCCTATTCCGAACACAATGCAACAAACAATGGCATGCACAATGCGACTTTAAGTATGCAACCTAAATGCTATGCAACTAAGTGATGCAAACATACAAAGGATGACATGCAAACATGCAACTAGCATACACAATGCTATGAACTAACAATGGCATACTCAATGCACGTGGTACTTAGCATACACAATGCACCTAAGAACTAACATACACAATGAGATAAACAAGGCATGCACAATGCAATGATCAATCATGCGACAATGTGGCATACTCAATGCTATGGAATACAATGGCATACTCAATGCAAAAATGGACTTAAACCAAGATGAATGGGCCTCAGCCACACCCAAATCAGTGGCCAAACATGATGAAAACAAGACTCCAAAACTCATGCTAGCATACACAATGCAAGGACCTAAGCCCAAGGGCACAAAATGCAACTCTACAAAAGCATTGAAAGGATGAAATATGGCATACAATGACACATGTTCCAGCTCTGAAATGACATACAAAATGGCTCCGAATCATGCAAACAACTCATACAATGCATGTTGAAAGGCTCAAGTACCGAAGCTAGTGAAGCACATTACACTAGAGGCATGCAAAGCGATACTCAAATGATGAAACCAACCCCAAACAGACCTTATGCAGGCCAAAACAGTAGCAAAATGGGTTGGGATGATGGCTTGAAAGGCACAAAAGTGAAGCTCATGCAATGGCCCGTAAATAGGGCATAAATGCATAACTCTAAAGAGCACTTAAAGCATGGAAAATATGGAAGTGTAGCACCCCTATAAGCTCTGAAATATCATGCCCAATGATGCCAAAACATGTAAGTAGCTCAAGTTAAGCATGCAAGGGACCTCCAAACTCAAAGCTAGTCAATGCTTTTACACAACAAGTATGCATGGCTAGCACTTTTCGACCAAGAGGCCTCAAGAAAGAACTAAGGCAGCCCAAAATATGAACAAAATTAGTTTGAAGCATGGCCAAAATATGCTAGAATAGAGGGCCAAAACAACATGCATTGTGCGCTAGTGAACATGGGTTACACTACAAGCATATGAAGCATGTGAAGGACTACCAAACCAAGCAAAAAAAGAGTCATGGCATGCCAAATGATGGCCCAAAATCCACTGAAACAAGACCAATACATGCAAGAATAACATGCTCCTTTGATAAGCCATGAAGGAGATTACTCTACACATGCAAGAAGCAAGCAAAAGGGGACCAAACCAGCCATGGTCAGAGCCTAGGCAGGTCCTAGAAGTCACCAAAAAGTGCCTGAACTAGGCCTCCAAATGGTATAAACATATGTTCCTTTGGTAGGCCAAAAATGCTAGTAAACAAGATAACAAGAGAGAGGGTCACCCCTCTCTGATTTAGGCCCTCAAAGCCACATTCTCACCACTGAAAATCCATTGGATTTCAGTGGTAAGAAGGCCAAGCAAAGACTAGCTCGAATGCCTTATGGCATGGCACAAAACAAAGCTAAATAGAGCATGCAAGAGGGTAGATGACTCTCAACACCAAAAGAGCCTCAAAAAAACATGAAAAACACATGAAGCTTTTTCCAGTTGACAACAAAACTCAAATAAGCATGCAAATGAGGCTAAGAGAAGGATCAAAACAATGCTTAAAAAGAGGGAAAAGAAGTTATCCTTGAAGCTTAGCAAAACCAGCAACTTTTTTGGACCAAAACCCAACTTTTGAGACCTCTCAAAACCCTCCAGCAACTCAGTAACAAAGGTGGAGGTGTATGGTTATGAGGTGGTGTGCAATAGGCCAAGAACAAAGCACTTTCTAAGCCTAAAATATAGAGACAAAGAGAGAGATATAAGCTTTGCCTTAGAGCAATTTTTCAACCTGGTATAAGGAGAGGGAGGGCCTCTCTTATAGAGTTTCAAAGCCAAAGCTTCTCCAAGAAGCTAAAAACTTGGTTGCAAATCCTCCATACACGTGTATGGAGGATCCAGTCTGTGCCTTCCAGCTGGCACAGCTAGCATGCACTCAGACAGACAAAACAGGAGGAAGTTGGCCGACCAGAAAAGGTGGTCGGCCGACCACTTCCCCTGGTCGACCAACCAGGACAAGTGGTCTCCCAGAATGAAAGCTGGTCGGCAGGTGCAAATGGTGGTCTCCACTTTGAAAGCAAGCTAGTGGTGTGGTGGGAGACCAGCAAATGTGGCCCAAAGGCTAAGAAAACCAGCTTCCCGACAAGAAAACCGGCTGGCGGGGAGAAAGTGGTCTCCAAGGAGAAAAGGTGGTCTCTCACCCTTGTACCACCTCCCAAACAAGGAAAACAAGGTTCATGCCAAAAATACACCAACACGGATGCAAAACGAGGGTCCGGGGGGGCAAAACGCGCGGCCGGGTGCCCCGAAAACTAGCTGCTAAGCACCAAAAATGGCGTACGGCCATAAAAGTGGTTTCCCGGACCACAGTGTCCCTCTAGACAGAGGAAACAAGGTGTGTTCCAAAAATCGTGCCAAACGGAGAATGTTAAGCGGTCCCGAGCCGAGGCGCGCGACCGACGGCTCCGAAAATCGGAAACAAGTCTCCAAATGGGAACAGTGGTTTACCACCACGAAAAGTAGTCTACGACCACTGAGAGATGGTCTACAAGACGTCTCCCTCCCTTCAGGAAGAGAAAACCAGACCTGGTCCGCAGACCGAGGCAAAGTACAAAGAGTCCCGAGGTCCGGAGGTGAGGCTCTCAGCCAAGAACTCCGAAACCTCGAAACGAGCACCACATGCGCGATCACCGAGTGCTCAATCGATGACGTCTGAGTCTTAAGGTCAATCAAAAATGGGGTGTCTAGAGTTTACTCTGGTTGAGGCCCGAGCAGTGCAAACCATCTTAGCAGCAGATAAGGGCGTGAGCTCATTCACAGGAATGTCAGGGCCCAATCAATCTATTTCATGAACAACCTACAACATGTGCCAAGAATGGGGCTAGAAAAAAGTGGCCGGAAATGCGTCACAGCATTGGCCGATGAGCCGTATAATCCACATGCCTTTGGTCTTGGCTATACGCCCACCAAAGAGGATTGGATCAGGAAGAGAGAAGAGATACCAGGCAGAGCTAGAGCCAAGCAGATCGGGAAGCGCTATGAGCTCGTTCACAGGCCAATCCGGGGAACACTGAACGACCATTTTGTTCGAGTAAGAGAAGACTGCCCATTTTGCAGCTTTCCTGAGCCCTGGTTGAATTCTAAGAAGCAGCATGTTCCCAACTTCGAAATCTTCTTTGACTTGAAGCTACAAGACAGTGATGCTAAGGAAAGGGCTGAGCCAATTACTGCTAAGGCTGAGAAGAGCATGGAAAGTGACTCGAACAACAGCGAACTTAAAGTAGGGGCAGCACTGGCATGTCTTCTTTCAGATCCTTCGGCCGATTCAGAGAGCTTGGAGGATAACCTTACCATCTCCATGATCGGGGATCAGCCAGGTGTGAACCTATCTAGCAGCATTTTGAATGCATCTAAAATACCATCTCTCGTTTGGCAACTGGAGGAAGGCTACCTGTCTAGTAGTTCTGAATCGGGTAGTGAGCTAGAATCTGATTCCACAGAGTTTGTGGAGTCAGAATTAGATTCCAGTTCTTCTGAGTCCGAGTCCGATATTCTTGGCGGTGATAACCCGAATGCCAAGGTCTTGTCCAGGTCCTTTTTTTCTTTTGCTTTTGAGTCGGTTGTAACCGAAGAGCTAGATGAGCTGGACTTTGTGAATGAGAATGACGCTGTTGATTCTGAGTATTTCTCTGTGCTGCTTGTTTATTGCATTGACCAAGATTTTCAAAATTTTGATAAAAATGAGGAGGAAGGAATTCCTCTGGTTTTGAAAATTTTGATTAATCGAAAGAATGAGAGGTTTGTCAAACCCCTTACTGATGAAATCATTGCGATTAATGTGCGTACTAAGAAGGATTCGTGTCTGGTCCAGATCGGGTCTACGTTGTCTTCGGAGGAGTGCGAGCACTTAGTCGCTTTATTAAAAGATTTCAAAGATATTTTCGCGTGGTCCTACGAAGACATACCTAAAATCGATCTTGAGATTATGCAGCATCGGATCCCTCTTTACCCCGAGGCCCGGCCCGTTAAGCAGAAGTTGCAAAGAATTCGTTCGGATTAGGCATTGAAAATCAAGGAGGAGGTCACCAAGCAGATTGATGCAGGGTTTTTGTTAGTATCTGAATATTCGACTTGGTTGGCTAACATCGTCCTAGTGCCAAAAAAGGATGGTAGAATTTAAGTGTGTGTGGACTTCAGGGATTTGAACAAAGCCATTCTGAAGGACGACTTTCCTCTACCACACATTGATGAGTTAGTGGATTTCACCACGGGCCATGCATTGCTTTCCTTCATGGATGGGTTTTCGATGTATAACCAAATTCTGATGGCGCCCGAGGACAAAGAGAAAACTGCATTTACTATGCCGTAGGGTACCTATTGCTATCGGGTGATGTCGTTTGGGTTGAAGAATGCCGGGGCTACCTATTAATGGGCTACAACCACTATTCTGCATGATATGATTCACAAAGAGGTCGAGGTGTACGTGGACGACATGATTGTCAAGTCTAAAGAAAGGAAGGGCCACTACACCGCCTTAAAGAAATTCTTTCAACAAATCAGAGAATATAAACTAAGGTTGAATCCGCAGAAGTGTACTTTCGGCGTAATAGTAGGGAAAATACTGGGCTTCTTGATCACACAGAGAGGCATCGAGGTAGATCCTTCCAAAATCAAGGCCATCCTAGAACTACCCCTACCAAGGACTGAAAAGGAGATGCGAGGCTTTCTGGGTAAAGTGCAATTCATAATACGGTTTATTTCTAAATTAACCTTGACTTGTGAACCACTTTTTGATCTCCTGAAGAAAGGAAAGAAGTTCTGATGGGATGATCGGTGTCAGTTCGCTTTTGAGCAGATTAAGCAATACCTTCAAAATCCGCCTGTGTTGTCGCCGCCAGAGCTGGGGAGGCCTTTAATTCTGTATCTGTTAGTAACAGACACCACAATGGGATGCATGCTTGCTCAGGAATCTGAGGATATGGTAGAGAAAGCCATCTACTATTTGAGCAAGAAAATGCTAGATTACGAGACCCGCTACACTCTACTGGAGAAAACTTACCTAGCCTTGGTATGAGCTACTAGGAAGTTGAGGCACTACTTGTTAGCTCATTCTGTAATTCTGATTTCGAGATTAGATCCCATCAAATATCTCTTTAAGAAACCAGCACTTACGAGTAGGCTAGCCCATTGGTTGCTTCTTCTCTCCGAATTTGATCTGAAGTATGTTACTCGCAAGTCGGTCAAGGGGAGAACTGTAGCGGAGTTTTTGGCAGATCACCCAGTAGAAAAGGATGAAGCGGTAGAATACCTGTTCCCAGATGAAGCCATTCTGCAAGTTGAGGAAGAGATTTGGACAATGTACTTTGACAGAGCATCCAATCAATATGGTTATGAGATAAATGTGTTGCTGATAGCACTCGATGACTCCCATATACCTTTAGGCTTCAAACTCCAGTTCAAGGTCTCCAACAACGAAGTAGAAGCCGCCTTGGAACTAGGGGCGTGAGGCGTGTATCGCTGGTTTATCGCTGGTTTATCGCTGACTCCCATATACCTGAGGCGTGTATCGCTGGTTTAAAAGCCGCCTTGGAACTAGGGGCAAAAAGATTGGATGTTATCGGAGACTTGAATCTAGTTGTTTTTCAAGCAAATGGAGACTGGAAGGTCAAAAAAGAAAAGATGAAGATTTATCACCAAACCGTAGACGTTCTGATTCCTAGGTTTGAAAAGCTGACTTTCACGCATTTACTAAGAGAGAACAACAGGTTCGCTGATGCTTTATCAACTCTATCTTCTATGATAGACATCCCGCTTAGCCATATTGCATAAAGTTAGGATCATGCATTTTTCTAACTCTCATGTTTATTTTGACTCGGAGTACTAGGTAAGCATTTTCGCTTTAGCATATTGCATGTGTGTGGTTGTTGCCATGATTCGCATGCTTAACATGAGGCTAAGTGCTTAATTCCTAAATTGCTTATATGCCTGTGGATGAAGGCTTATTGCTTGAATTGGAATAATTTGAGTGATGTATATATGCGATCACTTTTTCAAGTGATACATATTTCGAAATAATTTTCAAAACGAACATGACTTGAAATGTTCCAATTATTGCAATTTAATATATACTTGCTTGTGCGCATCACATAATAATGCTAGCCTAATAAACCGGAACAAGGACATATAATGTTGATAAAAATCATATCATGATTAGTAGAGGCCGATCTTTGATCGAGCGAGCGGGGGTGCTCAAATGTATTCATGACCTTTCCCCTTCATACCTAAGTTCCCGAGCCGAGACAATCTTAGTAATGACGGACACGTGGCCTTTGGCACGAGTCATGGGTTTCCTAATTTTTCCAAAATCAAATATTTAGGTAGCGACTTTGTATCTGACAAAGTAGTCTAATTTTGATATTTTTTTGATTCAAAATCAATTTTTCAAACGATTTGCCAGATTTGGACTGTTTGGTGTTTATCAATTTCACATTGCACTTGTGAGATTAGATTCAGAACCGCGAGAGTCCGAACTGTAAGGCTTATATTCGAAACTTCCGAAAAGGGGTGCAAAAAAGGCGAGCTACAGATACTTCTGGATAAATTTCTCATTTAAATTGAGTATGAGACCCTCTATAGCGTATCCACGTTAGACTCAACAAATTTTTGTTTTTTTATTTTTATTTTATGTAACAACCTTTTTAAAAATATCAGCAAGTAGATCTCTATTCTAACTCTATTTTATTAATATCGGTGGTTGGCACACACAATGCGTGTGCAAGTTAAATAAACAAAAATAAAAGAAAACATTTAGGTAGTTTTTGGTAACGTTTACATTTTTTGTTTATGTTTATAAAAATTTTATAAACTGATTTTTGTTTATTTTTAAAAAAAAATCAATTTAGGTTTATGCCTGGTAGATCAACAATGGAAGCGATCTATCTTTTGAGAAGAGTAATAAAAAAGTATAGAGAAAAGAAAAGAAACATTCATATGGTATTTATCGGCCTTGAGAAAGCATATAATAGAGTGCCTCGGGATATAATATGGTGGGTGTTGGCAAAGAAAGGGGTGACAAAATGTTACATTGATGTGATTAGGGATATGTATGAAGAGGTGGTGGTGACCACTATTAGAAAGCCTGCTGGAAAGACAAATGAATTCCCTATCACTGTAGGGATACACCAAAGATCTACCTTAAGTCTTTATCTTTTTACTCTAGTTATGAATGAGTTGACAAGAAATATTCAGGATGACGTGCCATGGTATATACTTTTTGCAGATGATATCATACTAGTAGATGAGACTAGAGAAGGAGTTAACACAAAGTTGGAGATTTGAAGAAAATCTCTTAAATCTAAAGGATTTCGGATAAGCAGAACTAAGACAGAGTACATAGAGTATAAATTTAGTAACAGTAACAATGAAAGTAGATGAAAAGTAAAGATTGAGAACCAAGAATTGCCTAAGAGTGAACATTTTTGTTATTTAGATTCGATTATCACAACAATGGGGGAGATTGATGCAGATGTGGCCCATAGGATTAAGGCGAGATGGTGTAAGTGGAGAAGTGCATTTGAGGTACTGTGCGATAAACAAATACCGACTAGACTAAAAGGTAAGTTCTATAGAACGGCTATTAGACCAATGACGTTGTATGGAACGGAGTGTTGGGCAACCAAGAAACAACATGTAGATAAGATTAGTGTGGCTGAGATGAGGATGCTAAGGTAGATGTGTAGCAAGACTAGACAAGACAGAATTAGGAATGAGTGTATTCGAGAATGGGTAAGAATAGCATCGATAAAAGATAAGTTAAGAGAGAATCGATTGAGATGGTTTGGTCATATTCAACGGAGACCAACAGAGGCAGTAGTGAAGAGATGCAATATTATAATGGTAGATGGAAGTGTTACGACATTTGTATTACCAAAGGATAGTTTTGAAAAGTTAATATTTTTTAAATGTAATAATTATACTACTAAAAAAAAGTTAATTCTCTAAAAGAGACTAATATTTTAGGATAGAGAGAGTATTAATTTCTAAAAAATTTACGTTGGAGTTCCATTCCCAAAAAAAAAAATTAATAATAAAAATTCATTTAACAATGTTAAGGATTTAAAAAAAATTAAAATATTAATAAAAAAAAGTAATAGATGCTTCAGTTTCATTTTGCATGTGAATCTTATTATAAAATAATTAAATTTAAATTATGCATCTATTTTTTAATTCATTCTCTGAATTGCTACTTTTGAAATGGTAAGGCTCAGTTTGTTTAGAATAAAATAGGTAGAAAGTGACATAAAGAGAAAAAAATTTAACTTCTATAAAATTGTTTAGTTTGAAAGTGGTAAAAAATATAAGAAAATTAATTTTTTTGTACAACCCATATTATCATTCAGTATGTTTGGTTTCAGTTTTTTGAAAATTTGAGTTTCTTTGTTTTCGTTTTTTTTTTTAGTGAATATTTTAAGCATTTTTTTTTTCACTTTTTCAGATGCACCTTAGTTAGATGTACCTTATTTAGATGTATCTAAAAAGTAAAATATTTATGAAAAATATTTTAAAAAATTAATAAATACCCAAAAATATGAAACATATACTGAATTTTTTTTTGTATTTTTGGTATTTAGTGAATTTTATAAAAAAAATTTTTTTACGAAAATTATATTTTAAGTGTATTTACATTAGGCGTGTCTAAAAATTTAAAAAAAATTACTTAAAATATTAAAAAAATTCAGTAACAACAAAAAAATACGGAAAATAAGAAAATAGAATTTTCTGAAAAGTATTTTCAAAAAATTTGAAACAAACACGGTGATTGTAACTAATTTTTTTATTTCTTGTAAAAAAACACTAGAAAAATTAAATATGTGAGTTATCTATAATTAAATTTTTTAATTTTTCTATCTTTTTCTTATAAATTTTTTATCTTAATCAAATACTTGTAAGAAAATATATTTTCTTTTCTATTTCTTTTCTTTCATTTTATTTTCTTTTACTTTCACTTTTTACCAAATTTTCTTCCTAATCAAACAAAGTCGAAGTTTTTTTTTTTTTTTGAAAATTACTTACCCTCAACAAAAAAGTTTTTGAAAATTAATAAAGTCATATATCTCTATCCAAAAAAAAAAAATTCAATGATATATCCCTTTCACGAAAGCTATCTAGATAGTGTCGAAAGATTTTAGTCAACAACTCTTACCTAAGGCCTATGCAAGATAAAATTTTCCAAAGTGTAATTGCTATATGATTGAATATTTTATTATATAGCAATCACTTAAAGATATCTGTGGATAAGATCTAATCTTGGAGATTACTTGTATGTGGTTAAGCCTCTTTTTCAAGATACCAAACAAAATAAGTAAAATAAATAAAAGTTTAAAAATAATAATTAAATGATCGTACTTTTTTAATTTTAAATTTAAATTTAAGAGAATTTTAAAGGCTCGTGGGGGACTTTCGTTTTGATTTTCTGAATCGTTTATTTTTGTAGGACCCTCAATATATATCATTAATGACAAAAAATTAAATTGATCTAATAATCTTAATATTTTCATTTTTTATATTTGTCTCAGTAAAATTGGATGATAAGTGGTTTTGAAAATAAATTATTCATTTTTTTTGACATATACACGATAAAATAAAAATACTATAATTATTGGATTGACATAAGTTTTTTCATGAATGATATATATAAAGAGTCTTTCAAAATAAAATATTCACATCATCGAAATAGAACTCATATTAGGCCCCACAGGCCCTTTAAGATCTCTCAAGTTTAAATATTAATTTGAAAGAAACTTAGGAGTGTTTTGGGAAGTTGGCAAAAAGCTGACTTTTGGCTTTTTACCAAACTTTTTGACTTTTTTGGAAGTGATTTAGGAAGTTGGTAAAAAGTTGATTTTTTTGATTTTTGGTTTAATATTTATTTATAGCATCAAATCAAAATAAAATGACCAATATACCCTTGCCAAACTTTGGAATTTTAGATAATTTGTTAACATGGAGGGTATTTAGGTAATTTCACAAGGCAATTTTTTTGTCACATCCCAAATGCAACAAATTGCGTTTTTCGACTGTCCAGCTTTTTTTTCACAAGCCAAAAACGCTGCGTTTTTTGCTTATTCCCAAAACGGCACTCAATACTAAATTAAACAAATACATAAAAACACAAGATTTATATGATGCAGCCTAAAACTCGAATTACATCTATGACTGCTGCAATTTTTACTCTAATCATAAATGTTACAAGAAATTACAGAGATAGTCGCATCCCTTTAATTACGAATACATAAAAATAAAATATATTTTATATCATTACTTAATCACTTAATTAGAAATTTGTTTAATAGTATTGCATAATAATAAAAGTCATCTCTTGGACTTGCACATGTTGAATTATTCATCAAAACATCTATTTTAAATAACGGTTAAGTCAGTATTTACAGCCACAACGATAAGCGGTGACGCACACGACAGTGAGAGGGTTCGGCAGAACCCGGTGAAGCTTGAATTTTTAAAATTCAACCAATGCATAAAAATATAAGATTTATACTACATAGCCTAAAACTCGAATTACATTCACAATTATTGTAACTTTTATTATAATCATAAATGTTACAAGAAATTATAGAAATTGTCATATCCCCTTAACTATAAATAAATAAAAATAAAATTAATTTTATATTATTATTTAGGCCTTGTTTGGAAACATATTATTTTAGTAACTTTTTGATATTTTATTAAAAGATATACAGAAAAATAAAGAGAAAGATGTGACAATTTATAATAATTTTTTAATTTTTAACCTAAAATACTTAATCCCCAAATAAAACCTTAATCACTTAATTATAAATTTGTTTCATAGTATTGTATAAAAGTCATCCCTTAAACTTGCACACGTTGAATTATTCATCAGATCATCTATTTTAAATAATGGTCAAGTCAGTATTTAACAATCAGGGGTGACGCCACGTGATAGTGAGAGGGTTCCGCTAAACCCTTTGAAGTTTGATTTTTTTTTATATCATGTATATAATATTTTGGGCTATTTTAGAAAAATAGCTAAAAATTATATTTTAATTTTTAACTTATTTTACATCACATTTAGTGTGTTTAATTTGAATTTTGTGAATTAAGTTTTTTGAAAATTGAGTTTTTATTTTTTTTAGTGAATATTTTTAAAATTTTAAGCATTTTTTTTACTTTTTTAGATGTATCTTACTTAGATGTGTCTAAAAAATAAAATATTTTTGAAAAAAATATTTTAAAAAATTAATAAATACACAAAAATATGAAAAATGTACAGAATTTTTGTATTTTAGGTATTTAGCAAATTTTTTAAAGATTTTTTTCACAAAAATTATACTTTTTAAGTGTATCTATGTTAGGTGTCTAAAAATTAAACAAATTACTTAAAGTATTAAAAAAAATCAGTAAAAAAAAATCAGAAGGTAGAATTTTTTAAAAAGTATTTTTAAAAAACTCAAACCAAACATAATAATTATCTCTCGCATTTTTTACATATTTTTTAATAAAAATTAAAAAAATTAAAAAATTAATTTTTAATTATCTTTCCAAAACCATCTTTTATTTCCGTGGGCTAATAATAGATAGCAGTGCGCTGAATGTTGGATAATTGGTGATGGGATGCTAGTGTAGTTGAGACATTGTTATAGCTGTGTGTTCATAGCTTTTGGTTAAAAAAACATTTTTAAATAGAAATTATATATAAAAATATATATTTAGAATGATATATCAATAATATTTTTAAAATTATAAGAATAATAATAAGTGATTTAACAAAAAATGAAAACAATTACAAGAAATCAAATTATTTTATATAAAAATAGAAAAATGTTAGAGATATTAACACATTTACTAACAATTAATGTAGGTCCCATACCAAGTAATGATTAATTCTGTCAAAACTTATGAGTATGTTAGTAAAATTATTAGGATTGAGCAAGGAAACTGAAAAATCCGCAAACCAAACTGGTTCAATCTAATAGGTTTGGTTTGGTTTTTTTAATTTGTGATTCAGTCCTAGTTTAGAAAATTTGGGAACCGATCTCCATGACTCGGTTCCAGATTTATCTCCACGGTTCCGGATTGGAACCGAACCACACCGTATGTAACTTAAACTATATACCTAACATACACCCTTTTATGCTTGCTACCAATATGCTTATTTATTAGATATTACATTTGTTTAAGTTAATGATGGAACAATGTGCATATTTAAGTTAATGGTGGAACAATATTATGTTTGATGGGAGTTTTTTGTTTTTTGTTTTGGAAAAAGTTATATGATTTTTCTTGTCAACATATTATGTAAAACCGTGGTTCCAAACAAGCCGAATCGTGATCAAATTGATTAGTTCGGATTGGTTCCATGATTTAAATGGATTGGTTTGGTTCTATTTTTTTTAGAACCGTAGATAACGAATTCGTCCTGATTTTATCCCAATCCGAACCAAACCAGACCATACTCACCCCTAAAAATTATTAATAGATGTGTAATATCCCTAACAATGTTAATAAAGGATAATGTATAAAATTCTATTTGTGTATCATTTTTAGTTTTGGTTTAATGGATATTGTCTTGGTGGTGGGCAAATAGGCACATATTTAATTTTTTAAATTATTAGTCAATTTTTTAAGAATTTTTATATAAAATTATGGGATTTCTTGTAATCCTTTTATTTTCTATCAAAACACTTACCATTGTTTTTGTAATTTCAAAAATATCAAAAATGAAAATTTATTTTCTTGCATGCATTTGAATAAATAAATTTTTTTTACTACATAACAGTGAGTTGTGGAGATAAATATGGATAAAAACGAGAACAAAATAAATTTTATCAAGATTTGTAGGAAAAAAATAAATTTCCTATGTATTTTACAAAAATTGTTAGCCTAACTAACAATTTAATTTGAGTTCTACATGAAATTTAGTTTCCATCACTTTCTAACAATCCAATTTGAGTTGTACCAGAAACTTGATTTTCACTACTTTCTAAAACTCTCTATCTAAGGCCTCGTTTGGGAACAGGCTAATTTAGTAATTTTTTGGCTAATTGGCTAAAATATGACCTAAAAAAAACTAGTATATTTGGGATGATTTTTTGACTTTTTACGAAAAGATGTGCAAAAAGTAGAGAGAAAAGAGAATCTTTGACTTTTTGGTATGGGTTGTTGGCTTTTTGGCTAATTTAGTAACTTTTTGGCTTTTTGGCTAAAATGGAAGGTTCCCAAACGGGGCATAATTTTTTTTTTCTTTCACTTTCATGTATTATCTATCTAACCAAACTGAGCCAACAAAAATTAAGAAAATTCTCTAGTGTACAATGCACACCATATGCAACCCTATCACAAAATTATGTAAATTTTTATGAACTTACATAAGTGATCTCACAAAAAATGTGTAAGTTGAATACAAATTCGCATAATCACGTTAGTGTTTAAGAACTTACGTGAATTTGTATTCAATTTATATATTTTTTTAGATCACTTATATAAATTTGTGGAAATTTACGTAATTTTATAATGGATTTATATATGGTTTGCATTGCACACAAAGAATTTTCCACGAAATTATTATTGTTAGTGATAACTTCAAAAAATAATTTTAGCGGGTTCAATCATTATGTCAAACTTACAATGATATTGTTATGTTGCATTTGTAATGGAACTACAATAGAACTATACGATTACTATCATACTAAACTACCGAAACTACTTAGTTGAATGCCATAATGATACTAATTAGCAAGTATGAAATTGTTATACATTTTTTTATAAAAATATTTATTAGAAATTATATAGAATTATTTTAAATTTTCTTGATACATGAGAAAAAATAGTAGTACCCAAGAACAAAATATCTTCATGCATGATATATTTAGTTTGATTCATATCTATTTTAATTTTACCTTTTACTCATAAGCTATCTACAAATAAATAAATAAATAAATAAGTTACAAATATGAATTGTTCCCCATTGAGTCTGAATTTTTGAACCCACTCTAAAAAATAAAATATTATGAGGGTGTTTAAAACAAATCAACTTTTTGTTAAAAAAAGGTATAAAGTTATGAAGTAAAAAAATTAAAATATCACATCAATTTGTTTCCTCTAAAAAAAATAATATTTTTAGTACTTTCCTATACGCATTAATTAAAAAAAATTATTATTAAAATTAAAAGTCACTAAAAAAAATAGTCTCATTACATTTTTTAATTGAGGTCTTTCAATTCTATCTCCAATGACGTGACTAAGATTCATGTAAAGCAGTTTCACACTCCCCCTTCTCTCTTTCTCTCTCTCATCTTATCTTTGGCTCTCCTAATTTCACATCATTGGGGTGCAATTGGGAGGGCTCAATTGAGGAGGATAAATTATTTTTTTAAAAAATAAAAAATAAAAATCCAAACGCCCCCAGATTCTTGAAAAATGTACTTTGAAAAGGAGGCAGATTGTTACCAATTCACTTTTGTGGTTGGAGAATTGTAAGACTCATCACGAGATCAGCTTTGATTATATAATTTTTGTAGTTTGTTATGTGTGGATCATTTAAACAAAAGAAAAAATCATCCTTTAATCATAGTTATATTATTTTTGTAGGTGTTTTTTTTCTGATCATGCAATCAAATAGGGAACTTAGCTGAAGAGTACGCGGTAGAATAGATTAAGCCAACTACCTGCCAACAAGAAGATAAGAATACCGCGGTGGTTCGTCCACCCGGGGACATTACGACAATCAAATTAGTCAATCTATTTCAAAGATATCAAGTATTAAACTCACAGAATAAAGTGTACTTTAGACTCACGGTGCCTCACTTTCATAACCAACAATGACATAGTCTCTAAGAAGTCTCACTTCACAAGACTCAAGCACAATACTCGTCTCGGACTCTCAGCTAGATAAGGCTAAACTCCTCAAGAGTTTTATCCTTATCCAGACTAAGAGTCTTCTCTTATCTAGGACTCATGTTCTCTACCCAAGTATCTCGGATTCCGACATTACTGCATCGAACTTCGGCAACATTGCAATCATCTCGGCAAACATGACCTCCCCACATGACACATCAACAGACATCTTGAAGGCACCTTGGCCACGTGACATTATTCTCAAAATACTTCCCCACAATTTTATTATATCTATAATTTTAAAATAGATAATCTACTTTTAAAATTATATTTATCATTCATTAAAAATAAAAAATAAAAAAAACTGAAATTAACAAAATAATATAATTTTATTTGTGAACCATCTAGAAGGCCTGTAGTGGTCACAAATGACTGTCCAATCCACTTTAGAAACGATCAATCTCCTTTTGAAAATAATTTATGTAGGGTAAATTCAAACCTGGTGGTCCTTTGTGGGGACGACGTATATAGAGCTGTTCTAGGTACGACTAATTACCATATGGAGCTTAAGTTAGCATCAACACAAATTGCTATTCTAGATGGCTTTTGGTGGATGTGTGGCTGTTAATTTGTTTTGGGTCTCGCTCAGGGGCGGTGTGGGGGCAGGGGGTCACGTGCCCCCCTAACTTTTGAAGTATTTTTTTTAAAAATAAAAAAATAAAAAAATTTATCTGTGCCTATATACACTTACACAGCCGTCCAGTCCAATTTGACTAAAACAAACGGGAAAATTACCTATAGGTCCCATGTGAAACATGTGGTCTCCATTTAATCCCATAACTTTTTCACTACACCCAAAAGTCCTTTCCTCTCTCTCTCTCTCTGCTTTTTGCTTCCCTTCCTCTCTCGTTTTTTTTTTCCTGCATTTTTCTCTCATCGTGTTTGTCATGGAAGACGACCACCGGTGATCATGTCTTTCTCCATTGATCGGGGTTCATTGATAACCACCAACCATCGAAATCAACTCCAACGAAGAAGATGATATATTTTTCGACGAAGAAGATGAGTGGATCTACTTAGATCTGATGTAGATCTACTCAGATCTACATCAGATCTGAGTAAATCTACACAGATTTGGCTAGATCTAAACAAAAAATAGTTGCCGGAGTACAATCCTCTCTCTACATCCGTCTTTCCCCTTCGATCTTTTTTTTCTCTCTGCTATACACTTCTGTTTTTCTGTTCTAATGGAGAAAATTTTCGAATTCTGAACAAGTAGTTTTCGAGTTTTAGTTACAGGCGATGAAAACTGTAAAATTTTGCAGTTTCAATTTTTTTTTTTGGTGCTGGAATGAATCATGGTTTAAAACTGTAAAATTTTGCAGTTTTATAACATTCTTTAGAACTGTAAAATTTTACAGTTTCATAACATGTTTTTTAATTTTTTTTTCCCGGCAATATTCTAGACATTCCGGTGAGTCTCCGGCGACCGTTAAACGGAAGTCCGACGGTAGTAAGATGTGAACAGTGTCTGTAAATTAAAAAAAAAAAAAAGAAGGATTTTTTGGTAATAATTAAAAATGTGTTGGACTAATTGGTGCAAGTATTTTGTTTTGGGATTAGTTGGGTTTTGAACTTGTTACATGGGACTTATTAGTAAGTTCCCCAAAACAAACAGACATGCACACAAGGCCACAATTTCCAAAGACACTAATACTAACATACACCCAAACATACTGACACAACTCTGATCTAATTATTTTTTTTTTTTATTCATGAAAAACGGCAGCAAGGTTTTTTTTTTTTTTTTTTTTTCTTTCTTTATCCCTCTTTGTTACTTCGTAATTTATCAACCCGTGATTCATCAAATTAGAATCTCATAATACAAATTTAGGATCACACTACAACTTTAGTATCTTCTTTTCATTATTTACAGGTAACTTTATTTATGATTTTTTTTAAATAAAAATTATGAGTATCAATTTATAATTATTTGTAAAGTTTTGATTTGTAAAATATTTTGATTTGTTATTATTTATGTTAAAATAAGAGATTTTGATATGCTAAAATTATGAATCTTAATTGGTGGTGATTTATATTAAAAGTAGGCATTTTGGTTTGTTGTTGTTTGTACTGAAATTAGGCATTTGATTTGTGCTACAATTAAAAATATTAATTTATAGTATTTTTTATTTCAATTAGGGACTTTCATTTGTTATAATATAGGTATATTAGAAATTTTATTTGTTTTGATTTGTGCTAAATTTAATTTTTTTTATTTGTATTAAAATTGAAAATTTTGATTTGTGGGGGTTTATGATTTTGATTATAAATTTTTATTTTGATTTTTATTTTTTAAAACAGTCATGGAGAAATATTTCAAAAGAAAATCAAAATTAAAATCATCTCTTCCTTAAGAAGAAGATTATAATTATTCTTCCGCAAAACAACTTGATGCATATATTATCGACATGCTATCCGGTAGTGAGTTATCAAGGTTGAATGGAATTGCCGATCTTGCTAAGAAAATGGTAGAGACTGGAAGAGACAAAATATATTCGTTGGTGCATTTGCTCTTGACTTTAGTATTAATCTTGCATGTTGCAATTGCTACTGTTGAGAGGGTATTTTTAGCTATAAATATTGTAAAGAATCGGTTGCGAAACCGAATAGGTGATGAATGGATGAATAATAGCTTGGTTGTCTACATTGAGAGAGATTTTTGATGGCATTGACAATGATACTATTATGGAAAAATTTCAAAAGATGAAAACTCGTTGGGATCAATTGTAAAAGTTTAAAATTAAAAACTTTTTGTAATGAATATTAATTTTTAATATTTAATATTAGCTTGAAAAATTATTATTATACTATTGTTATTGATTGGGGAAGAAAAATTTTGAAATTATAATTAATAAGTGCCCACTCTACATTAAATTTCTGGCTCCGCCACTGGTCTCACTGATTGTCGTCCACCTCCCTTGTTTTGGCTTTTTTTTTTTTTTTTTTAATTTGTTTGTCTAGGAGCATGTTAATTTCACCTAACCATTGTATTGTGTGAGTTTAATCCTTGTAGGAAATTTTGGAGATTTTTTTGGGCATACAGTCGCCAAATTTGAACAACACATTTTTTAATGGGCAAACTTTATTTTACATCTTGTTGTTTGAATTATATGTGATTTATCCCCTTAATGATTGGAAATGACCACAAAATCTCCTTATGGTTTGTGAACTAAAATGAACTATTAGACCCATTAACGATTTAATAAAAAGACTAAAATTTTCCTGTATATTAATAACTTAAGTGTGTGAATTATAAATATTTCATTTGTTTGAAAAGTAAAATATACTTTAACCACCTGTGTTTTATTCTATGTGCGATTTACCCCATTGAAATTTAAAAATGAACACATAATCCCCTTTATGTTTGTCATGTGTTTCACACTTACTGTTAAGTTAGACATAATGTTTAACGGTGTACTTTAGTTCACAAACCATGAGGGAGTTATGTGGTCATTTTCAAACTTTAGAGAGGTAAACCGAACATGGCCTAAATCACAAGGGGTAAAGTGAAGTTTGTCCTTTTTAAATTTCATATTTTGCAAAGGAAGATAGCTTTATGTCACGTACCGACTCATTGGCAATACAAGGTCTACACCAAGTACCTTGCAAGTACATATGTGTGTGAGCGACAAGGCAAGCAGGGTAGGTCTTTTGCATCACTTGGGTTGGATTTTTGGGCATAATACATGGGGTACGCAGTACCACTCGTGGAGCTGACTTTTCAAGAGAATGACAAGTGTCCAGTCCGTGACAAGTGATATTAGAGCCAACCTAGGGCCACTATGATGGGAATGGTACGTGGGACTTACACAAAGCACTTTCATTGTGGAGTCCACAGTAGGGGCAGTGTTTGCGTGGAATGGCTTCTCATGTGTAAGAAAACGGATAAGCATGAAGGCAGACGTGGTAATGTCCCTCTAATGAGGGCTTTAGGGATTGGTGGTGGTAGGAAGTCATGTTCTGACTCATTGACAATGCGAGTTTTACACCAAGCACTTTGCAAGCATATACTTGTGTGAGTGGCAAGATAGATAGGGTAGATCCCTATTGGATCACCTAGGTTGGATTCTTGGACATAATGCACAGGGTTACGCAATACGACTCATGGAACCGACGTTTCAAGAGGATGACAAGTGCCTAATCCGTGACATCTGTCCCGTGCGCATACATTCAAAAATATATTGAGAAATGCTAATCACCCCTCAATGATAGTGATTATTGTTAATATATGTATAAAATGTGTAATAGTGTATGACAATATATGTGAATATATAAATTTGAATAAATTTCACTTTACACTCCTGTAATTTGCACATTATTCCACTTTATTCCCTGACTTTCTAATTGTTCTAGTTTAACTCCCTAAACTTCTAATCAAGTTATAACTAGACCCAATTTTTGTTTTGAAAATTGATGGAGAGATTAAAGTAAAATTTTGGTAAGAGTATACTTATGCCAAGGGCTGAAGTGAAGTTCTGATAAATAAAAATAAATAAATAAATAAATAAAATAAAAAAATTGTAGGATGCTATTTGTTTGTTTGGGAAGTGGGTTGGCTTTTTGGCCATTTTAGTCTGGGGTTAAAAAGTTTGATTTGGGAAGGGCTTTTAGTTTTTTTGGATTTTTTGTGAGAGAAAAATGTAATAATTATGGGTTGGATGTGATGTTTTGTCTTACTGGGCTAAAATAACCTATTTTGTCTTATATGATTATTTTAGCCCCAACCCATCTTTCCAAACAAGCCTATTATGTGTAATTAATATTGTCACATAGTTGTTTTTGGTTAGCTTTAAATGGTATTATACAAATGGACTCAAATTCAATTTGATTCAAAGTTTAGAGGATCAACCGAGACAATTAAAAATTTAAGGGAAAGGAAATTAGATGTAAAAGGGTACAAAGTAAATTTACCATATATTAAAGTTTTAACATTCTTGACCCTATTTTGGTCCCGTTTAACATCACTTATAAGTTAGTTTTCCAGATTATTAGCTTGAAAAGATTAAAATAAATTATAAATCTATTAGCTTGGTTTGGGAAGGATTTTTTGACTTTTTGACTTTTTTTGTGAGAGAATAGTGTAATGATTATGGGTTGGATGTGATGTTTTGTCTGTTGTGACTCAAATAGCTTATTCTGTCTTTTGTGGCTCAAAGAGCCAAAAGAGCCTAAATGAGCCTTTCCCAAACGAACCCAATGAGCCCAGGCTCAAATAGCCAAAAAAGTCAAAAAGCCAAAAAGTCAACCCACTTCCCAAACGGAGACTGAGTGTAACTTTTTATAATATTTGGAGAAAAAAAAAAAGTTGTGAAATCTCTTTGTTTAAATAAGTTGTTACCTAATAACTCTTTTGTTTATGCAAATATCTAAAAAGGTAAATTACACCTGTAGTTTTTACATTTTGTCTCTTGTGTCATTTTGGTCTTTACACTTTCAGTTGGCTCAATTTTGATCCTTAATTTAAGATTTTGTGTCAATTTGATCCAATTGGTAATATTGTTAATGTTTTTGTTAAAATATTGTCACTAAATTAATTGAGGTTAATTCAATGAGTTGAGCAAACTTATGATTTTACCCTTACAATCATGGCATATGCCATTTATGTATACATTTTTATTAAAAAAATGCCAACAATTATATTTAATTGGATTAAATTGAAGCAAAATCATAAATTTAGGGGTTGTTTGAGATATCCTAAATAAGTGCACTTTTTGACTTTTTAGATTAAAAAGTTGAGAAAAAAATATAGTTGTTTGGGTTAACTTTTTGACTTTTTATGGAAAAATGTGTATTAAAAAATTGTATAAATTAGTATGTAAGGAAAAATTAGAATTGAGAGTTGTACAGCCATACTTTTTGATTTTTGGTGAATAGTGATAACTTTTTAACTTTTTGAGTACCTTTTTAGCTTTTTGACTTTTTAGACACATGCCAAACTTGGCCTTATTATCAAAATCGAATAAATTGAAATTATAAGAAGAGAAAAGTTAGGGATCATGAAAAAACTTTCATGAAAATGATCATGAAAGATTTATGACTCTTAGATTACCTTGATTAATGTGTGGTGCTTTATTTTAAGTGTAATCCAAAGGTCATAAATCTTTCATGATCATTTTCATGAAAATTTTTTCATGATACCTAGCATTGCTGTTATAAGAAATAAAATAACACAATAATCAAAATACAGGGATTACTATTATAATTTGCTCCATCTAAAATTTCCTCAAAAGTTATAACATAGAAATAAAGCTCATTTATCTTCCATCCCTAAGTATTTAAGGGATCCAAATAATTTTTACAAATACAAAAAAAAAATTACAAATTGTAATTATAGAAAATCTTTCTTTTTAGGGTAAATTATAAATACACTCCCTGAAATTTGCTTAAAATACAAATTACCCCCTATGGTTTAGAAAATTACAAATATCTCTCTGTCAAAATTTTTTATTTAACAAAATTAATTGAAAAAGTGAAATTTCTAACTGTTCACTTATGCAATAATAAAATTATCTGAATTATTAATTGAAATAATATTTTAACATTATTAAAAACTGTTAATTAACTTGATTTATTAATAAAAGAACCCATTTGTTATGAAATTAGAAATCTTAAGGGACATAATGTAATTTCTAGAACCAAATGAGATAATTTGTAATTAAAGTAAATCTCAGGGGATGTGTTTGTAATTTATCCTTCTTTTTATGATCAAATAAATTTAAGAAAAAATTCAAATAAATTATACTATAAAATTACAACCAAACATCATTAATTAACTATTCTATTTAAATAAAATAAATAAACATCATTATTGACAATAAGACTAGTCTACTCATTTATATCACTTTACTCTACTCATTTAAAAATATGGACATATCGATCCTCTCAATTATGAAAATGATATAAATACATCATTTTTAGTGAGAGTTTGTAAAACGAATTCAGAGATGAAGAGAGTAAACTAGTATTCATTAATAATTAAGATTTGGGTGTAAATAATCTTAAATTGACTTCCCAAACGTGTCGTTCATCCTTCATCAACACTTGCGGAAAGGTTTACAGCAATATTCATCAATTTAATTTCCACCACACATATTTATTCTAAGTAAATTCTAAGATTCTAATTCCGGGATCCAGACTTTTCCAAAGGTCAGCGGCAGAACTCATTGAATTATATATGTACAAGTGTGTAAAGCTAATAGGAGATCAAAGGATCTTGGCAAACATACTATACATAATCTATTATTCTTTTGAAACAACCAAACCAACGGTTGACTCAGAATAAAATTGAAAAATGGCAGTTATTCCTGAGATAACTTTGGGATCTTCAGGCAAGAAGATGCCGGTGATCGGAATGGGAACAGGTTGTTACCCTCCTGTTGGTTTAGAAGCCACCAAATCTGCTATTCTTGAAGCCATCAGAGTCGGTTACCGCCACTTCGACACCGCCTTCATTTATGGTTCTGAGCAGCCTCTAGGCGAGGCTGTCGCAGAAGCTCTTCGTCTCGGCCTCGTCAAGTCTCGCGATGAGCTTCACATCACTACCAAGCTATGGTGCAGCTTTGCCCACCGTGACAAAGTCGTCTCCGGCATCAAAGCCAGCCTCAAGTAATTTTTTGTTTATTTATTTTTTTTCATCGTTATTAATTGCTAAATTAGCGCTTATCATTCACCTCGCCACTGCAATCCACCACCATGGCATAAAAACACATATTTTCATTGCAGAAACGAAACTTCTATAATACACTCGTTGAAAAAAAATATCATAGGCCCAATTATGATCTCGGTGATTTTGATTATAATCTATTGCGAAATTGATTTTGATTTTGTTGTTACTCATTGTAGTATTAGTTATTACTTAATTATAACTTATTATGATTACTATTTTGGTTATGATCCAATAAATTTTTGATTATGCCTCAAATAGTATTTTTTTTTATGATCCTTAATTATGGCATATTGTGATATTGGTTATGACTCAGTTATGATATATTATAATTGTAATTTTGGTTATGACCAAAAATATGTCTCAAATTGTTTGGTTATGATATATTAAGTTATGATAAAAAAAAATATGACCACTTTGTGATATTACTATCACAAAGTCAAAGTGTCATAACTTACCTATGATATACTCATTTTTATAAGAGATGTGTATTGTAGCATTATCTTTTTATATTTTTCTATTATATAAAATACACAATTCACTTTTAAAAGTTTGTTGCCTAGTTTTGAATTTTCAAAAAGGTTGAGTTTCTCTCAAATTGTAATATAAACTTCAAAGAATTTGAGGAGTCTGTGGGGTCCACTATGAATCTTATTTCAATAATCTGAACCATTCATTTTAGGAAAAATTACCCATAAATCCTGTATGTAGGAAAGTTAAACCATTTAGTCCTATGAATTTTCTTGTACACCAATTAGTCCTATTTTTACATCACAACATCATCATCATCAAAAACAACATCAATATTCAAAAGAATCAGATCGGAAAGTTCTTTTTTTGTTTCGGCAGTTAAAGATTTTTGTTTCGGCAGTCTAGATCCAAAAATCTGAAGATTTTTGTTTCAAACTTTCGCAGCATCCAAACACACACACACAACACAGATATATATATATATATATATATATCTATATATCCACAGAGAGAGAGAGAGAGAGAGAATGGTGAAAAATGAGAAAGAAATTGTTGGGCTAATCTGAGCATGCAGATCTTCTGGAAAAGCCAACCCGTATCGGATCCGTGCCGGTGGGTCATGAATAGGGTGCCTTTTACGGGTCGATCCAAGGGTAGGAACGATTGGGTGATGATTTTGCCGTTGGGGGTTTCGAAATAGGATTGGGTGTTGGTGACGCCTTGGGATGTGTAGTATTCTTCTTCCGGCATGTCTTCCCACAAGTTGGGCGGTGGCGCCTCCGTCTGCGGCGGCGGTTCGGTCGACATGGTTGGGTGGTGATTTGGGGATCCGGGAGGGTAGAGCGGAGGAGAGGGGTTCTGGGTTGATGGGGTTCTAAAGTTTTTTTTTGAGGATTTGGCAGTGGGTGGGTTGGTATATTTTTTTTGAGGATTTTATGTATATTTTTTAGTTTGATGTTGTGTTGTTGATGATGTGACATCAATGATTGTGATGTTAAATTAATTAATTTGATGTTTGAATTAGATGTTTAAATGAATCTGATGTTTTGATGATTTTTTTTAAATGAATCTGATGTTTGAAACATTCACAAACATTAAAAACATTGGATGTTTGATGATGTTTTGTTAATGTTTGATGTTGTTGATGTTTTTGATGATGTTTGATGTTGTTGGTTTTTGTTAATGTTTGATGATGTTTTTTACTGATGTTGGTGATGTAGTTGACGATGTTTGTGTGATGTTTGATGTTGTTTTGATGATAATAATGATGTTGTTTTGATAATGATGTGATGATGTTGTTGTTTTGACGATGATGTTGTTGTTTTGACGATGATGATGTTTGATGTTTAATGGTCATTAACATTGGAATAGGACCTAACGGTTCATAAGAAAATTCATAGGACCAAATGGACTACAAGATACAAATTTAGGATTTATTGGTGCATCCCCCTTCATTTTATAGAGCATTCCGTGTATATCATCCATGAAAAAATTAGATCGATCTGATAATTATAATAATTTTATTTTATAGTTTTTATCTCCAAATATATAAATGCCTATTTTCAAAAACATACTTTTCGTTTATTTTTTAGGAGACAAACACAATGACATGATAAGGTTACAATTATTTAATTGATATAATATTTTTCATCGATAATATATACTGAAGGCTCCACAAAATAAACAGTTTAAATTATCAAAATAAGATTTGTGGTGACCCTTAATCAAATTTTTTCAAGTTCATATTTGAATTAGAAAAAAGCTTAGCCCTTTTTAAAAAAAATGCCAACAATTTAACAAAAAATGCAAATTATTATTATTATTTTGTTAATTGGTTCCATTAAAATTTTTTACAATATTAATAACACTACTAAAATTAGTGTTGGAGCTTTGCTATAAACACAATCATGGTTCACACAATCAATTACACAAAATAGACACAAAGGATGGGTCCCATGCAGGTGGATCTCAGCATTTGTGTCTTGTCTAAACCATTTATATGCACTTAACTTTTCTCTTAGTGATAATGAAAACTTATAATTAGGATTATATATTTTCAAATCCATTACAAAACAAATATGGATAAGAAAAAATTATTTATCCAACTAATTCAGTTGAATAAATAATCAGACACTAATGTCATGAATTATTAATTTTCTCCCTATCATTCTTACCAATTAAACAAAGCTTATGAGGCTTTATTTCAAAATCATTCCACATCTTAAATCACCATTAATGTAGTTTTATTATAAATCAATTATGTAGTTTTGTGATTTAATAGGTAATGAATGAGGTAATGAACTCTTTCAAATTCACACTAGAATCATTCCATATTCTTCTTCCGCGTAATTCCCTCTTTCCACTACTTTATCATCTTATTTTATTAGTGTTTCTTAATGAAATTTTTTCTATTTTTATATTATATTTTGAGCGACTTTAGTTTGTAACCTGATTAAAATCTCTTAGCAGTCATGAATACTGCACAAAGAATGTTGTGAGCAAATTATATTTTATCTTGAAACTATTTCACTCCGGTTGTAACTTCATAGAAGGAAAAAAAAATAATTTTAGCACAATGACAATGCGACTCTTAAATTCTCATAGATTATTATTTTCAACTCTATTTTATTATTCTCAATTCCTGCTTATATCATATTGCCTGTAAATTTTATTTATAATATTTGTGCTAATTATTCGATTTATTATTTTACTAAACCATCATGAATATTTTTAAAAAATAATACTATATACACCAATTAGTGTACTAACTAGTGTACTAATTAATAATGTGGCATAATTTAAGAAATTTTTGATATTTGTAATGTGATTAGTGAGTGAGATCAATAATAATATTATAACTGGTGTTAGTACACTAAGGACTATTTTGAGAAGATGGTTATAATCAGCTTTTTGGTTAAAAACTGCTTATAAACAGCTTTTTTGTAAGAGAGAAAGTGAGTTATAATCCGAGAAGTGAATTATAACTCACTTTCCAAAAGGGGCCTAATTAATGAGTGGGTCAATATTTAAATGTATAATTTAACCTTTTGTTTTCTTAGGGAGTTTGTTTATGATTTTTTGTGCAGGACGCTACAGTTGGAATATGTTGATCTGTATTTAATACATTGGCCACTGACCTTCACCCAAGATGTAAGCCAAGCCCCAGTTCCCAAAGAGTACATAGTGTCCTTTGATACGAAGTCTGTGTGGGAAGGCATGGAAGAGTGTCTGAATCTTGGCCTCACTAAGGCCATTGGAGTAAGCAATTTCTCTTCCAAGAAACTTGAGGAGGTCCTTGCAATTGCCAAAATCCCTCCAGCAGTCAATCAAGTCAGTTGCTTTACAAAAACTTGTCCAATTTTTACATGCATATCACAAATATATATATATATATATATATCTTATTTTTAGGACAAATTACATTATATTATTTTCGTCCCTATAATTTCAATGGACTTAATTTGGACCTTGAATTTTTTACGTTATCTCAAATTGATCCAATTGATTAGCATTTTTTTATGATAAATGCGCACATTAGCAGCATGTGTCATATTTTTAGAAGTAAAATTGTAAATTTGATCAATTTAGTGACTTAGCCTCAATCAATTCAATCATAATTTTTCGTCAAAAATACTAACGGCGTTATCTATTGAACCAAATTAATGCAAAATTTAAATTAAGAGTCAAAATTGAATTAATTAAAACTGTATAGAGTAAAATGATACAAGTCCCTATCTTTTAATTGTAATAGTCAATATTGTGCATGTTTGATCAAATTACAATATAGTCCTTCTGTTAGTTCGATATTATATTTGCTAATAGAAATTGTCCCATGACACTTCCTTGCACTTTCGGTCATTTAAGACATTTTTAAAAAAAAAAAAATAAAATACCAAATTAATAGAAAGGTCACATTTTAACTTGCTCGGAAATGCAAGAAATTGATTATTATAATTAAAAAAATAAAAGATTAAAGTAAGATTTAACATAAAGGACATGTTTCATAAGATGATTGATGAGTGGTGATTTTTTTTTTTTTTTTGATATGTTGAAAAGGTGGAGATGAACCCACTTTGGAAGCAAAAGAAACTAAGGGAGTTCTGCAAAGAAAAGGGGATTCATATCACTGCATACTCTCCTTTAGGTGCAAATGGTACTATGTGGGGAGACAACAGAATTGTGGACTGTGATGTGCTCTCAGAGATTGCCAAGGCTAGAGGCAAAACCACTGCTCAGGTTTTCACATCATTCATTTGCTATACAAATAAAATAATTAATAAAAAAATTATTACATAATTTTCATATACAATGTTTGACTTTTACTTTTAGATCCTATCATGTAAAAGAACTTTCTTATTTGAATTCCACTCTTTCCTCCATATTTCCATGGTAGATACACAGAATGAATTTGTTGACAATATTAATACAAACTATTTGATTGGTTTGAAATTCTGAATTTCATATCTGAAAGTGCATTAATTTCACCTAAATTTGTGGGTTTTGCAGTTTTAGACCAATCAAAAAACATATTGTATTTATGAACAAAATCAAATTCTCATTCATGCTCTATAGGCACGCACCAACGCCACTTCTGACATGCAAACATGATTTGTAGAAAGTTATTACATCTAGAAAAAGAAAATAGATTAGATTAGATGTTGACTAAGATTAATATTTAAGTTTAGAAGTTGTAATTTATTATTTTGTTGGGTCTATATATTTACAGGTTTCTCTGAGGTGGGTGTATGAGCAAGGGGTGAGCTTAGTAGCAAAGAGCTTCAACAAGGAGAGGATGAAGGAGAACCTTGAGATTTTTGATTGGTCACTGACTGAGGAAGAGTCAAAGATCATCAATGAACTTCCTGAGCGCAAAGGAGTTCAACTTGCTTCTTTTGTTGGAAACCATGACATAGTGAAGGAGTTGGAAGCTGAGATCTCTTAAAATATTTTTATTTAGTGTCCTTTTTATTCCCAATAATAATGCCTAAATAATGAGGGAAAATACTTGGCAACATGATGTTTGTTTTTGGGTAATTCTAATGACAGTCTACAAAGGCTTGGAAATATTGTCAAATAGTTCGAATTTTAATATATTTTATGTACCTTCAATATTTTTATACGCATTTTATATGTAAATTAAAACTAACTACATATCATACTATAACATATAAAAAATTTACTGATTAAATTTTTGTTGTTTCTAAAAGTGAAGTATTTGTTGCAAAAAATATTAAAGACTAATTCTTATCGTCGCGAATATAATCATTAAAAGGTTGTACCAAAAAGTCAAAAATAAAGTTTTTAGAGAGAATTTTTTAAATATCGCTAATAAATGTACTTTTAGGGACAAAAAAATTTGGTCTTAAATTTTGGTCCCAAAAACATAATAATTGGTTAATTGGTGATAAGTCAAATCTTATGGGTCATATGTTATTTAGTTTAAAGTTTAATTATTATTATTTTTTAAGATAAAGACACATGTTAAATAAATATGTGACACGTATACAAATAGTTGGACACTTAAATAAATAATTGGATAGATAAGTAATGTGCCTTTAACGAGCTCGAAAATATATTCAAATTTAATTTGTTTACTTAACAAATTAATCTCGAACAAGTTTGTAACGAGCCAAGCATGAGTTAAACTTGAGTCTGTGTGGTTCATTTATACGCGAGTGGCAGAAGCTTTTAGAGCATCTACTTTTGTGGGCACTGTAGTCATTTCAAGATTAGTTGTGAAAAAAAAAAAGGAGCAAATTACAATAAACCCTCTAAAAGTTTAACTTATTTGCACTTTGTCCTCTTGGACTTTAATATTCAGCAATTAACTCCTCTAAAATATTATCTTATTACAGTTAACTATTTTTGTTAAGATTATGTTACAAATTTATAAAAAAAAATCAGATCATGTGTAAAGCACATGACATGTTTATTGAATTTTTAAAACAATACATGCTATTGATTATTTTAAGATTGATTCTATTTGCACTTTATTTTTCTTATTTTAGTGACAAAGTGCAAATGACATCACTATATAAGGTTGTCCTAAAATTTTAATAAACATGATCTGATTTTCTATAAATTTTTAACAGAATCCTAACAAAAAAAAAAAAAAATTAACTGTAACAAGATAATACTTTGAGGGGATTAACTATTGAGTTTTGAAATTCATGAGCCATCAACACAATGGTTGACAATGTAATATGTACATATACTATATATTCAATATTTTCTTAATTATTTTTACTAAAAATCAATGTATAAAAAATGCAAAATAAATTGGAAAATTTACCCATAAGTCCTAGTTTCTGAAAAGTTGAACCATTTAGTCCTAAAAGTTTTCTTATGCTCCATTTAGTCTCATTTGCACATCAATCTAATGTTCGAATCATTGATCTGATGTTCGAAATCTAATGTTCGAAACATTAATCTGATGTTTGAAACATTGTAATAAAACCTTTCAGTCTATAAGAAAACTTTTAGGACTAAACAGTGTATGAGTTATTAATTTGGGATTTATTGGTGCATAACCAAAAAAAAAAAAAATTTAATTTTTTTTAACAATTACTAAATGTATCAACTTTTTACTACCCACCTCTCAATCTTAGGTGGCCGTTGGATTAGTTGGAAATATCACCCAATTAGCATTCTCTAGAATAATGACTGTGGGAAGGAGTTGGTGGCCACAACACGACCAGTTACACCGTAAAACACCAAAACCAAGTAAAAAACAAACCCAATTGGCATTAACGTGTTTTCTAAATTCCAAACAGCCCTTAAAGAAGGCTGAGGCTTCATCACCTCCCATCTGCCCCTACTTCTCTTTTTCAGGAATTCTCAATCCTCATAACCATCTATCTATATCCCCTCCAAAAATTACAAACCGCCCACACACACACACCCCCCCCCCCCCCCCCCAAAAAAAAAAGGAAAAAAAGGAAAAAAAAACTTTGAAAAGAACCATTTTTTGGCGGAATTCTTGATCCTAGTCGGTGGCCGTCTCTTGTCTTGAAGAGATGTGTCCTCTAAGATTCATCCTGGTTTTTTTCTCAGCAATATTGGCTGGATATTTCTCATGGAGGACTGTTCGTTCATTCCCGGATATGGACATCTTGACTTTAGAGGGATCACAAATGGAGAAAACATCATCCAAAGACAAACAAGAACTTGATTTGAAAAAGGTATACAGAGCCAAACATTCGTTTACAATTTTGAGAAATTTTCTTCCCTTTGTGTTTGTTTGTTTTGGTTTAAATCTCATATTATATAACTCTAAAAAGCCTTTGAATTCCAGATGATTCAAAACGGCTTCTGGGTATTTGTTGACATGGCCAGCGGAGGGTACTTGTGGAGGAATCTTAGAGAGATGAAGAAAGATGCGAATGTCAAGAGCTCCTAGATTCAATTTGTTTTTGTATGAAACCAATGTACCTGACAAAATTGTGGGGTTTTCTTTTCTTTTCTTTTCTTCCGCTTGATGTACATTACAAACAATCGAGGTGTGGCGTAGCCAGGAATTTAATGGAGAGTGGCACAAATTAATGATAATATCAATGTGTTTGGTTTGAGTTTTTTGGATTAAGTTTTTTGAAAATTAAGTTTTTTTGTTTTTGTGTTTTTTTTGTTTTTAGTGAATATTTTTAAAATTTTAAACATTTTTTTTTTACTTTTTTAGATGCACTTTACTTAGATATATTTAAAAAGTAAAAAATTTGTGAAAAAATATTTTTAAAAATTAATAAATACATAAAAATATAAATAATATACAGAATTCTCGTATTTTTTTTTATATTTTTGGTATTTAGTGAATTTTTAAAAGGTTTTTTTCACAAATTTTTTGCTTTTTAGGTATATTTATGTTAGGTATGTCTAAAAATTAAAAACATTACTTAAAATATTAAAAAAATTCAGTAAAAATAAAAAAAAAAACAGAAAATAAGAAAGTAGAATTTTCTGAAAAGTGTTTTTGGAAAACTCTAACCAAGCAATTATTTTTTATTTTTTTAATAAACAACAATGAGATATTACTAAACTTAAATATTAAGAGTCCATTTGGATAAATGTGAATTTTAAATTAAAGGATTTGAGATTAAATTTTATATAAATATTATGGAGTAACTATTTATAGGTAGATTAGAAAATTAAAAAAGAAGATAAGTTGAGATAGAAATAATATATTTTAGTAGAGAAATTCTATAAAACACACCATAAAAAAAAGTATCTATCATATGTCGCAATTATGATCTTTGTGGTCTTTAGTTATGACACATTATAGTGTTAGATATAATTTAGTTATAACTTCTTGTGGTTGTTATTTTGATTATGACTATATATCAAGTAATAGTTAGTTATGACTCATTTTGATATTAGTTATAACTTATTGTAATTTTTTATTTTTATTTTTATAATTGAAGATGTGTTGCTTGATTATAATTTATATAGTGGTCATTTTAGTTATGAATGGAAAGAAACATATGGAGGACAAACTCTACATATCAAATGTATCTAACAATCGAATAAATTTCATATATCTTCATTGATGTTAATTATGTTTACATGTCAATAATGATAGACATCACCATTATATTGAAATTTTCATAAATAATAATATAACTTATCACAGTCTCTTTACTTTCAATTAAAATAATCATTATTGTTCTCATAATTTTAAAAATGTCATTGACATTTCATTTTAAATAATATTTTTATAAATTTTTTTATTTAAAATATTTTTCTTATGTTTGAAAAAAAAAAAAATTCAAAAACCCAGTGGGGGCACGTGACCCCTCTGGCCACTGTGTGCCTCCGCCTGTATTTTCTAGGATTCTAGATTCAATCTGTTCATTTTTTTGGATTATTTACATGAAAACCTCTAAATTAATATTTTGAAAATCGGATCGGTGAGTGATTCGGAAAAGTGACAAGATAGACAGGTCAATGGTTCAACCACAGTAAGCCGAAATTGAATCGTGATATCATAATTATATTAAAATTTATAAGTATAAAAATAAAAATATTAAAATTACAAGAATAATAGATAATAAACAATTATTTAAAAAATATTTCTTAAAATTTATTTGGGGGATGCACTAATAAATCCCAAATTAATAACTTATACACTGTTTAGTCCTAAAAGTTTTTTTATAGACTGAAAGGTCCAATTACAATGTTTCGAACATCAGATTAATGTTTCGAACATTAGATTTCGAACATCAGATTAATGTTTCGAACATTAGATTGATGTGCAAATGGGACTAAATAGAGCATAAAAAAACTTTTAAGACTAAATGGTTCAACATTTCAGAAACTAGGACTTATGGGTAAATTTCTTTTTTTTTTGGGGGGGGGGGGGGGGGAGAGGAAGAAGATATTTGGATTTTTAAACTATGGTTTTTACGTGAAATTGTCATATTATATTTATACTGATTTGAAGCTTTGGTTAACATTATATATTTATAGAATTTTTTTTTTAAAGTTACTTATTTAGTTTAACCAAATAAATTCAGAGCACTCGGTCTATAAATTTAATTTTGAATTTTTTTTATTCAAAGGTTCACACTCTAAATACTTTTTTCATAAGGATAAGATCTTGCAAAATGACCATACTACCCCTTTACCTCTCACGTGTTTTATGTCTTGGATTTCTCTTACAGCTCTCAACTTAGATTTCTCTCTTCTCAGATCTCTCTCTCTCTCTCTCTCTCTCTCTCTCTCTATGACGAAGATGATGACTCAGATCTAGACTAGGCCACCCTTCACGTCATCGAACTCATCCTGTCTCAAATCTAGACTAGGCCACCCTTCACCCTTCAATTTTTGAAAATTATTTTTTGAGTTTTTAATTAGTATTTTTTTTTAGTGAAATTTTTCAATATATTTAATCAATTAAAAAATGATTAAAATATTAAAAAGTTCACTATAAATTAAAAAAATATGGATTGAAACTTGAAAATTAGTTTTTGAAAACTGAAACCAAACGAAATGGATTCAAACTCACCTATTTAATAAAGGGGTTTAAATAGGTTCGGTTTCGGTGGAGGTGGAATGCTAGTGGTGGTAGTGGAGTTGTTACGACCAAAACCCGCCCCTGTAGGTTTAGCACCGTAACCGGCCAGTAATCCGTGGATTACCAAAGTCCTCTGAACAGATTAGCAAGTAATAAGGGGCTGCAGAAGCAATAATACAAAATGGACAAGGTCCAATGAGCTGTGATGACGTACATGGGACAGAACATTTCAAAACTTATTTATATATACATAAACATGCCAATCCAGATACACAATTGTAACAACCCTCGTACTGATTACCGTTAAACCACTGAATTATGTACTGATCATTGCTAAACTGAACTGATAACGACTGGTAATTGGATTAACTGAGTTACTGAATAAACTGATTGAAATCGAAACTGAAATTGAATAAGTTTGTCTATTGAATTGTATATTGCATCTGTTTGATTGATTGATTATCTGTTTGTGTTTATATGTTTAAACTGCTAATTGAAGGCCTTATCGGCGGCCGAATTAGAAACCGTTTAGTGTTCCAGGATCAGTAGAATATTTCTGATTTAATGGTATATTTATCTGAAAATTGATTAGGAATGATTAAATTAGATTTAAATGAGTTAATTGCCAAGTTCAACCTATTTACGAAATTGCCATGTGAGTGGCCCCTTTGTTTATTACCATTAGAGGGCCTTAATACACTTAAATCAACAATTGATCAGCTCCTTCTTGCCTTTACAACCGACCAAGAGTTAGAGAGAGGGAGAGTTAAGAGAAAATTTGGGTTCATTTGTTGAATTTGCTAAAGAACTTGAAGATTGTAGCATAATTGCTAAATTGAGCTTGCTAGACTTGAAATCAACACTCTAGGTAAGAAACATTCATCTTCTTTTGTTGCCTTGAACTCCATCTTGCAAGTTCTAGGTTCCATTGTAGAATCAAGCCATGATTTAGTGCATAGAGGTTGAATATTGCTTGGATTGTTGCATGCATGGCCATTTTGGTGCATTTTGGAGTGGAATTCATGATGGATTGTACATGCATGCTCATGTTCTATCAAAGTTCATGTTTTCAGTTTGTTTTCCAACTATTGAGCTCCTTTGAGCAAGAATGAAAGCTTGATTTTGGTTAAAAAACCCATACATTGCATGTTTTGAAAGTGTTCTTGAAAATGTGTTTGATAAATGGTTTTAATTGACCAACTCTTGGCCCTTGCATGTGTAAAATGGCTTTTGAAACTTGTTGTATATTGAATGTGGATGTATTTTCCAGAATTTGGGGCCAAGAGGTTGAGTTTTGGGTGTTTGAATGCTTAGTTCGAACTTGGGAGACAAATCTGAAAATTCCAGATTTGGCTTCCTCGCTCGAGCGAGCCCTTTGGTTTTGCAAGCTCGCTCGAGCGAGAATCGAGCGTGCATCGCGCGTAAAAATCGAGCATCCAGTACTTTTACTGTTCATCAGATCGCTCGAGCGAAGGATTGTTCGCTCGAGCGAAGCCTTTGATTTTGGAAGCTCGCTCGAGCGAAGGAAGGCTCGCTCGAGCGAGGAGCCTGTTTTCAGCAACTTTTGAAAAATGCCTTCTAACTGTATTTTTGCATCCTCATCCCATTCTAGGCATTCTTAGGCCTAGTTTAAGACATCTTAATGAGGATTTAGACGTAGAACCACACCGAGGAAATTTAAGGATTCAATTATCATCCTTCCCGACTGTTAAACTTAGTGTGCGTTCTATTTGTTAACTGTGTAGGGTTGGCTTTGGAGGAGACGCTCTAGCTTACTGTAGCCCAGAACTCTGTGAGTAACAATTGTGTAAAGATATGTTCAAAATGATTATCTTTCGAATACTGAACTGAACTGTTTACTGAACTGGAATTATTTACTGAATGAATGTATGTCCTTTATTTCTGAACTGTACTGTGGCATCCTTAGCACTACTGTTACTGACTGTTACTGTTACAGAGATCTCTGTCGGTTCTCTTGTTGGAACCACTACTGTTTACTGGTTGATTGGCCATCAACGCCTGTTCGGTCTTTTAGACCTACTGTACTGTTCGGTCTTTTAGACCTACTGCTTACTGTACTGTTATGCTAATGGATGTACCACATATGACTGTTTACTGTACTGAACAACTGATAAACTGATTGAAATGGCTGTTTTCAATATACTGTAAGGACATTCATTCTTAACCCTTTACGCATTATGTTATTCACTGGGCTTTAGCTCACTGCTCATATATATATATGTAGGTGTACAGGCACCGAACTGTTGCTAGAGGCGTCAGGGTAAACTTCGGTTTTGTCAAGCCAACCATTGTGCCTCACTGCGAGGTCCCGAGTGTAATCTAGCTTAGACTGCTTTTGGGGTGTCTTAGCTTCACCCAACTGTCATTGTACTGTATAGACCGTTTACTGTTTTACTGTACTGTTATTGGGGGATTAAGTCCCTGTACTGAATGTTGTATCTGACTGTATATAGACCGTACTGTTGAACTGTATGAATGCATGAAAATGTTTTTGGCATACAGATTTTCACAGCTCAATGGACACTAGTTATTTACTGTATTGGCTTCCGCCAGGCCTGAACTCTGTTATACTGTATTACTGTTGAGCAGGCCTTCGGTAATCACGGATTACTGGCCGGTTACGGTGCTAAACCCATAGGGCCGGGTTTGGGTCGTGACAGAGTGGTATCAGAGCGATACTTAACCACGAGTTATACCGCACACACGTGTCCAAATGAGCTATAGGATGTCCTAGAAGAAGTTAGGGCATTGCATGAGCATGAAAAGTGTGTGCGACAACGACATGACTGATTATATGCTAATGTGTTAACTGTTTAAGTGTGCAACTGTTTATGTTTATAATTGCTACCACTGCTTATAGTGAAATGAAATGAAACCTATGTGCATACTTAAAGAGGTTAAATAGAATAACGTGTAATGTTAATGTTACTACCGACTGTGGAAATCCATAAGAAAGTGAACGTGTGAAAGTAAAGGGTCATGTGACCATACCTGAACTGAAATGAAAGTATACACACGTCTGATATGGAATAAAATGTGAAATCAGTGAGAACTTCCCTGTGTTGATCAAAGAATATGTGGGAACCTAATTTGTGGAATGTTAAGCCATAGAGTCTCATGCCTTTGCTGAATGACCTGGAAAGTCCGATTGGAATCACGTTGGCCAGCGTTGCTTCGAGTCGGAAATTCTTGGTAAATTCCTGGGGAATGAATAGGTTAACTGAGAATCTGAAATAATAACAACAAGGGTGAGGCTTGTGAACGAACTGAAACTTCTAATCTGAGGATTAACAGGCTAGAATGAATGATTGAGGCCTTAATCGAAAATCTGAAAGAATAAAGGCAGACATACCTGCCGGAACCAACTGAATATGAACTGAAACCCAAATAGACTGAAACCACTGGAATTTCTGGGAGGTACTGAACCACTGAAAACTGAGACTTGGGTTTAGAAACTGAGAAAATACGTGAAGTTTCCTTCGAAAAATGCTTTCCCCAATGCATCCGAGATAGGAAAGTACCTGAGTTTGAACAACTTGAAAGGTAATAAGACTGTGCTCGAATATGAGGTAAAATTTACCTAGCTAGTTTGATGGCACCCCACATGATAGACATTAACTGTAAAGACTAGAAAGAACTGAGGGTGGGTGTGACCTAGATGTGTTTGACTGAATCGACGTTTTTGAACCGTTAGTGTATGTAGATGTGCATGAATGCCTGAGGCAACATAGCAGCATTGAAATATCCAAATCAACATCGTTAACTGAATCAGAAAAAAATGAAACAGAAAGTGAAAGTGACCGGTAGATCAATGACCTCCGTGAATGGAAAATCTCAGGCAACAGCCTTGACCAATGAAGGTCGAAGAAGCAATGTGAACAATGATATACCTATCTGTAGAGAATGTGGGAAATAATATTGGGGCGTCGCCGCCGCCTATCCGAAACTTATTTTAGACGTGGATAGCAAGGACACTTGTCTAAATCTAGACCCTAGTTCCCGAGAATGCTTGGAACACCGAAATGACTGACGCAGGTATTATCTTAAATAGATGAAATTGCTTATACGAACGTTTGTGTGGGAATCGTATATTCCGTAATTTGGTATAGACTGTGAACATATTGACTGAACCGATTGAATTACTGGGATTATGAACCATGTACTATGAGAACTGTTAGGACTTGTGAACAGCGAGAACTTGCTGAGTTAGGTCCTTGTATCGTATTGCAACAATTGAATGTGAACTGTTAGATATGACCTTTTGAACTGTACTAGAACTGTTGAACGTGGGAATACCTTATGATGGACTGTAATTCGAGAAATTTGCACGACTATGATTTGTGTTGGATTGTTACGTATTGACAGACATTATTGAATGAACGGACCCTTAAACTCGAATTATACACGCGAACTGTTTGTGTGTGAGACTGCTGAAACTAAGAACTCATATTGATTTGAAAAGATGAACTTCTGTTTATGAAATTGTGAACGAATGCCTACATGAAAACTGATTTTGAACTTACACCTGTATATATGTTCCTATGCTTGTAATACTGTTAAGACTGAGAAGAATGGACTGTGAATAATTAATCTCTTGAAATCTACTGTTGATGCGAACTATATGTACAACACTGTAAAACTTTATGTTAACGTCTACCTATATTATGAAGATTGCTTAGACTTACGTACATATCTGCTTACCTTTGCTTAAGGATGTTATTAGACTGAATAGACATATGACTGGTTACCTCAACTATCGTATTTGGAAAAAAAAAAACTATCTGGTATTGTACATCAAACTCGTGTATCCGTATTGGAAATGTTAGTAAACTCCGAACATGCACATATATGACTGTACCTTGGCTCGGAATGACTGATTAATTTGCTTGATAAGTTAACCGTTGGGACTATGACTCTGTAACTGCATGACTGAATAAAGACCCCAACCGATAAACCCTTGACTGGGAATCGTGATTGTGGAAAAAAAAATTGACGTGACTGTTGGAGTTGATCTGCGAGCATATGCTTTAGTGACTATATGACTGATTTGGAACCCTTGTATGACAACTCACCATTATGTGTCACCAAGAACTTTGTGTGATGTATTATTGTATACCATATGCTTATATGAAGGATTTATTTGGAAATTGCTATGTTGACTGTGATGCTTACCTCTCGATATGACTAACTGCGTGTCTGTGCATTGTCTGTAAACTTATTGAGAGGAACACACTGTATGTGACCTGTACTGCTTTGATATGAATTGTAATGGTACCGGACTCTGATGTAAGTTTGACAATTGATGAACTCAGACTAATTGTGAAATTACTGATTGTAAAACTACTATGTACCGAAGTGACCGGAGTATGAACTAATGTTAACTGATCTGGAAATGATAAGAATGGAATCTTGATCTGAACTAATCTGATGGAACCGTGGTCAATGAAACCCTTTTGGGTAACCGATGGAACTTTTGTTTGATGCTTGCGCTTCGAACTTTTATTTGATATGTTTGGACAGAACTTGCATCTGAAATGACCTAGTCGAACTTTCATCGATTTGATCTGAGAGAACTCCTATTAAGAACTATTACCGGATTTGTTTACAATGTGAGAGAAACTGGGTATGTGGCATGTGATTAATCACCCGGTATTACCGTTATAACCATGAACTTGTTTGACTAGGGAATGATTGTTTTGGTGATTACTGTACTTCAGAACTGGTGGGATCTGTTGACCACAGACTGGTTTTGATCATAAACTCTGACTGTCTGAAAGTATATGTAATCTATATGACTGCTTTCGTATTGACATGTGCTATAACCGAATCGGTAAGGACTGGCACTGATGAATAGTGAATGAATGCTTAAGAACTCTGCCTACTGCTATGGGAGTAATGTACAAATTCGCCTTATGTTCCCGATAACTCCCGAATGAACTGGACTGACTGTAATGGATTACTGAACCGAGAACTGGATTGAACAAAGACTGAATGAAAGACTCGAAATTGAATGGATCGAATCTCTGTAACTTAATGGGGGAAATTACTTATGAAACTAAGACCAGTGTAAATCTATAACACCGATAAGTACTTGATGTAAGTAGTGTGAATACTACTATATTGCTACCGTTACTGTTACTGTATTGTATCGTACTGTTACTGTATTGTATCGTTACTGTTACTGTATTATACCGTTACTGTTACTGTATTGTACCATTACTGTCACTGTATTGTCACTGTACCGATATTACTACTACCGTTTTATATACTACCGATTAATTATCGATTACTGTTAAATGGAGACCGAATGTGATTGGTAATTAAACCAACTGAATTACTGTACTGACACTGCTACTGCTACTGTACCTGTTGTGTACTACTGTGCCACTTTATTCATATTTCGTGTCACGAAATAAGTTTTGTCTCGAAAATGCTATATGCTGTTTACTGAATGATTGTTCGATCCCTGTTATATATTCGTGACGCTTAGTATTATGTAATATATGTTAGCTGCCCGGTATCGGAGGTTCCTTTATGGAACTTATATCTGTCTGCACTCTCTTACCCGTACCGGAGGCCTCGTCATGAGGGCCCAGCTTCTGTACTGTTCTGTTCTGTTACCCGGATTCGGGATTCCCTTATGGAACTGGTTATTCATAACCATTATGTAACTGTATCTGCTCTGTACTGTATCTGTTCTGCACTGTATCTGTTCTGTATCTGCCCTAGTAATGCACCATGTATACATAAGCCAGGATTGTGCATCTACGTATGCTCTAGACAAAAATATGCAAATGAACATGTATCTGAATCTGTTCTTGACTGAGATCTGAATGTGCATAAGATTCCGTTTTAATATGAGCCCCAATCTTCATATGTGATTTCTGATTCTGTTTCGGTGCATTGCTAAAAAATTGAGATTGGGCCATGAATCCGTTTTTGTATATGATTATACTCCTGTTATAGAGTGAAAGTTACCTTGGTGTTAGGCATCATCTCTGTTGTCATATGTTAACTCGAGTTTAGAGGACTAAACTCCTTATAAGGAGGGGAGACTGTAACAACCCTCGTACTGATTACCGTTAAACCACTGAATTATGTACTGATCATTGCTAAACTGAACTGATAACGACTGGTAATTGGATTAACTGAGTTACTGAATAAACTGATTGAAATCGAAACTGAAATTGAATAAGTTTGTCTATTGAATTGTATATTGCATCTGTTTGATTGATTGATTATCTGTTTGTGTTTATGTGTTTAAACTGCTAATTGAAGGCCTTATCGGCGGCCGAATTAGAAACCGTTTAGTGTTCCAGGATCAGTAGAATATTTCTGATTTAATGGTATATTTATCTGAAAATTGATTAGGAATGATTAAATTAGATTTAAATGAGTTAATTGCCAAGTTCAACCTATTTACGAAATTGCCATGTGAGTGGCCCCTTTGTTTATTACCATTAGAGGGCCTTAATACACTTAGATCAACAATTGATCAGCTCCTTCTTGCCTTTACAACCGACCAAGAGTTAGAGAGAGGGAGAGTTAAGAGAAAATTTGGGTTCATTTGTTGAATTTGCTAAAGAACTTGAAGATTGTAGCATAATTGCTAAATTGAGCTTGCTAGACTTGAAATCAACACTCTAGGTAAGAAACATTCATCTTCTTTTGTTGCCTTGAACTCCATCTTGCAAGTTCTAGGTTCCATTGTAGAATCAAGCCATGATTTAGTGCATAGAGGTTGAATATTGCTTGGATTGTTGCATGCATGGCCATTTTGGTGCATTTTGGAGTGGAATTCATGATGGATTGTACATGCATGCTCATGTTCTATCAAAGTTCATGTTTTCAGTTTGTTTTCCAACTATTGAGCTCCTTTGAGCAAGAATGAAAGCTTGATTTTGGTTAAAAAACCCATACATTGCATGTTTTGAAAGTGTTCTTGAAAATGTGTTTGATAAATGGTTTTAATTGACCAACTCTTGGCCCTTACATGTGTAAAATGGCTTTTGAAACTTGTTGTATATTGAATGTGGATGTATTTTCCAGAATTTGGGGCCAAGAGGTTGAGTTTTGGGTGTTTGAATGCTTAGTTCGAACTTGGGAGACAAATCTGAAAATTCCAGATTTGGCTTCCTCGCTCGAGCGAAGGATTCCTCGCTCGAGCGAGCCCTTTGGTTTTGCAAGCTCGCTCGAGCGAGAATCGAGCGTGCATCGCGCGTAAAAATCGAGCATCCAGTACTTTTACTGTTCATCAGATCGCTCGAGCGAAGGATTGTTCGCTCGAGCGAAGCCTTTGATTTTGGAAGCTCGCTCGAGCGAAGGAAGGCTCGCTCGAGCGAGGAGCCTGTTTTCAGCAACTTTTGAAAAATGCCTTCTAACTGTATTTTTGCATCCTCATCCCATTCTAGGCATTCTTAGGCCTAGTTTAAGACATCTTAATGAGGATTTAGACGTAGAACCACACCGAGGAAATTTAAGGATTCAATTATCATCCTTCCCGACTGTTAAACTTAGTGTGCGTTCTATTTGTTAACTGTGTAGGGTTGGCTTTGGAGGAGACGCTCTAGCTACTGTAGCCCAGAACTCTGTGAGTAACAATTGTGTAAAGATATGTTCAAAATGATTATCTTTCGAATACTGAACTGAACTGTTTACTGAACTGGAATTATTTACTGAATGAATGTATGTCCTTTATTTCTGAACTGTACTGTGGCATCCTTAGCACTACTGTTACTGACTGTTACTGTTACAGAGATCTCTGTCGGTTCCCTGTTGGAACCACTACTGTTTACTGGTTGATTGGCCATCAACGCCTGTTCGGTCTTTTAGACCTACTGTACTGTTCGGTCTTTTAGACCTACTGCTTACTGTACTGTTATGCTAATGGATGTACCACATATGACTGTTTACTGTACTGAACAACTGATAAACTGATTGAAATGGCTGTTTTCAATATACTGTAAGGACATTCATTCTTAACCCTTTACGCATTATGTTATTCACTGGGCTTTAGCTCACTGCTCATATATATATATGTAGGTGTACAGGCACCGGACTGTTGCTAGAGGCGTCAGGGTAAACTTCGGTTTTGTCAAGCCAACCATTGTGCCTCACTGCGAGGTCCCGAGTGTAATCTAGCTTAGACTGCTTTTGGGGTGTCTTAGCTTCACCCAACTGTCATTGTACTGTATAGACCGTTTACTGTTTTACTGTACTGTTATTGGGGGATTAAGTCCCTGTACTGAATGTTGTATCTGACTGTATATAGACCGTACTGTTGAACTGTATGAATGCATGAAAATGTTTTTGGCATACAGATTTTCACAGCTCAATGGACACTAGTTATTTACTGTATTGGCTTCCGCCAGGCCCTGAACTCTGTTATACTGTATTACTGTTGAGCAGGCCTTCGGTAATCACGGATTACTGGCCGGTTACGGTGCTAAACCCATAGGGCCGGGTTTGGGTCGTGACAACAATATTTACAAAGTATTTACAGATTGTACATCCCAAGACCTAACTTTACAGAGCATACACAAAGACTAGCATGAGTACAAAAATAGCCATGACATTAGGCTTCGTTCGGAACCTCCTCGGAAGGCACAACGATTGGCTGACAAAAACATAACAGGAGGCCGTCAACTTTGGCCCTGGTCATGTGCTGGCTCACCTACATACATAATATAAACTGTGAGCGAAAGCCCAGTGAATAATAACAGAGTAAAGGGGTTTTATGAATGATGTCTAGCACAAGTTAGGATTCAGTATTTAAATCAGAACATATTCAGACTTCAAAACAGAAATAGATTTAGATACATACTCGTGTTCATATTTAGATTTTGCATAAGATCATACGTGGTACACCCATTAGCTATCAGATCAATTTGGTCCAGAGACCCACATGCATAGTTGGTACCAACGACCATAAAGGTCCATATCTTGCGCACAAGTAGCCACGATATTGTTACCTCCAGGCGAGGGCCACGTGCAGATTGGCCACAGTATTGTTACCCCCGGGCGAGGGCCATGTGTAGATTGGCCGCGGTATTGTTACCCCCGGGCGAGGGCCACGTGAACTAAGGGTGCCACAAATACTTTTCAGAAAATTGGACATTCATTCATAATTCGTAAGATAGCATTTCAGAAAACAGATCATACCATACCAGTCAGAAAATACTTAGGTTAAACATAACTTTACAGAGTTATTACTCACAGTGGGCCTTGAGATAGACAGACAGAGTGAACTGGTCAAACGGTATGTGGCACATGACCTACACAACACATAACAGATGCACACTTGAAACGCACGTTCGAATTGTACAAAACTCATTTCGTTGGCTCTTAGTGTGTTTCTAATCTTTTATCCTTCTTATGGGGTCTTAAACATGGCCTAGGAATGCCTAGGATGGAATGAGGATGTAAAAATGCATTGAAAACCATTTCTCAAATTTTGCTAAAGATAAGGTCCATGCTCGAGTGTGGATTTCCCCGCTCGAGCGGACATCCAGACAATGGATCTCTGCTCGAGCGTGGACTTCCCCGCTCAAGCGGACTGCAAACTTATGAAAAAGTACTGGATGCATGAAATTCATGCTCGACGGGCGCTCGACCCCCGCTCGAGCGTGTGACACAGACTCTCGCTCGAGCGTGGTTTCTCCCGCTCGAGCGGACTGCAAAACATACAAATTTCTAGGTATACGCATTTCACGCTCGAGCGTGACTTTCATCGCTCGAGCGGAAGTACATGTACTCAGGCTTCACGCTCGAGCGTGAAAGTCCCCGCTCGAGCGTGGGTCAAATTTCTGGAAAATCCAGATTGACCTCAAAGCATGAAACCAAGCATTGAACACCTCAAAACTCGACCTCTTGGGCCCATTTTCTGGAAAACACTTGTAAACTCAAAGTATAAGATGTTTCAAAGATCAATTTGTAAAATCAAAGCCCAAGGGTGAGTCAATTGAACACAATTACAAGTAGAACTTCAAGAACCAAACAAGAGCTTAACATGCAAGTGTTGATTTTAAATCCAATGCTCTAAAACATGACCGAACTAGGCAATTTGATGGAAAACATGATGAATTCTCAAAATATAGATGATATGAACACATGCATGAAAGAAGTCTTTAAAATCATGCTCAAATTGTGAAGAAATATACATACATGCATGATTTAAACCTCAATTCAACATTTTCAACCAATTCATGACTTAGATCACTAATGTCTCATGAACCATGCATGAATTAATTTTAAATTCACAATCAAGAAAATGATTCTCCTACCTTAGGTCTTGAACTCAAAGTATACAAGCTCAATTTCACAAATTCCCTTCAAGTCTTCTAAGTCTCCAGGCTAAATTTCTTGTTGAACTCAATTTCTCCCAATTTCCCTCTCTCACTCGGTTTGCTCAAGAAGATAAATGAGGAAATGATACTAAACAATGTAAAGGGTGAGAGAAGTGGTGGCCTAGCACAATCCACTCAATGGCAAATTCGTAATAACTCAAACTATTGTAATTTAACATTATTTAATCTAATTTAATCGTTCTAAATCAAATTTCAATTAAATCTACCATAAAATCACATAAATTCTAATTAGCGCAAAACATTAATCAATTTCTGGTTCGGCCATCGATAAGGCCTTCAATTCACAAATCGAATTTAAACATGAATAGATCAATTTATGGCAAACAGATAGAAACGCAAAGATAATGCAATACATATGCAAATTAATTCCGGATTCCTTCTAAATTACTGTTAGGCATAACTAATCATGGATTAGCATTAATCGGGGGTCGAGGTTATTACAGGAGTGGCGACGACGGTAATAGCAGTGGTGGGGCAGTGGTAGTGGCGGCGAGTGGAAGTAGTGGAGAGGTGATGGTGGTAGTGGTGGTGATGCAGTGGCGGGGGCGGAGGTGGTGGGGGAATAGCGGCGGTGGTGGTAATGGTGGTGGCGAAGTAGTAGCGGTGGTGATGTAAAGGTGATGGTGGTGTGGTGAAATGGTGGCAGTGGTGATGAAAGAAAGTTAGTGGTGACAGTGGTAGAGTGGTGATGGCGGCAGTGGAAGATAAGTTGTGGTAGTTGTAATAGTGGTGGTGGAGTGGCAACAATAGTGGAGTAATGGCGACACTTGTTATGGAGTAGTAGTGGTTGTAGCGATGGAAGTGGAGAAGAGGTGGTGGTGGAGTGGTGGCGACAATAGCAGCAGTGGCAATGGATCCGTGGCGGCAGAAATGATGGTGATGTTGGAGTGGTGGCATTGGTGGTAGAAAAATCAATTTAAACAGATACTCATGTTTAACCCAAAAAGGGCTATACAAAATAAGAACTAATTTGGGCAAACAAAGAGGGCTTCTCACTTATAGTATGAAACGACGTCGTTTTGCATAATAAAACTATAGGAGACGAAATTATTTCCTCGCGGAAAATTTTGTACAATGGTGACGAAAATTTTCTTCTTTAAAATGGCGCCCAAATATTCCACGAAATTTCCCAAGGGCTAGAAGTTTTTTTGCGACAAAAAATAAAATATAGAGACAAATAAAATTTTCGTCTCCTATTGTTTTATTGATTATAAGCATTTGGTGATAAATTTTGGTTTTTCTCTCTAACAATACTACAATTGGAGACGAAATACCTTTATCTCTAAAACATGTATATTTGGAGACGAAATTTTTTTCATTATGCGTTTTTGTCACTAAAGACCTTTTTTTTGTTGTAGTGTTCTCATCAAATTATTTCACAAATGATGGACCTCTCACCAGTAAAAAATATCCACTGAACCTAATATTTTATATCGTTTCTAGATTGGATTTATTATCAATTTATTCTTATGATCATGATTCATGAGGCACATGCAATATTATGATAAATATTCAATGTAACCTAGCCATACCAAGGTGGCTAAAAATTCAACCTCTTCTTTCTTAATTTGCAATATAAAAAAAAATTGCTTTTTGATTTTTTTTTTTAAAATGTAAAAAATGTTAAATTTATGAGAAAATTATTGAAAAGTCCAATCTTAAAGAGGGTATAAGGCATTGGTCCAGTGGTTTTTTTTTTATTGGTGAAAGGTCCACATTTTGTGAAATAATTTGGTGAGAAATCTTTTTATTTATTTTGAAAGACATTTTGTTTCTAATTTTACCTATTAATTTATATGTTTGACATTTTTTATCTGTTTAATTTTTTTGATATCTGTTTAAATTTATATCTATCTGTTCAAATTATTTTCTATTTGTTTAAATTTATATCTATCGGTTCCAAAAATTTTCACTATCTGTTCAATTGTTCCCCTTGTCTGTTGAAATATCTGTCTAAATTTTATTATCTATCAATTTTTTCTCTTATCTGTTTAAATCTATCTGTCTCTATCTCTCTGTTTGTCAAAAATTGATTCTCTTTGTTCTTATTTGTTGAAATACTATTTATTGAAAATATTTGTCAAAAGGTTTTTGTTTATCTGTTGCAATCACCATCATCAACAACAATAATAACAAAGAAATTAAAAAAAAAAAAAAGAAAAAAAGAAGAAAAAAAAAGAAGAAGATAATGAGAACAAGCCAGATAAAAATAAATAAATTATTTGTCTCTATCTCTCCTTTTATTTCTATGATCTGTTCAAAATCTTATCTATTTGTTTCTTCTATTTGTTCATCATCATCAACAACAACAATAACAATCATAAACTACAAAAAAAGGCAGACCTGATGTGATCTCCACTGCAATCTGAAGATGATGAGGACTGTGGTGGTGGTGGTTTAACCTATTTGAGTCAATAACAGATTTTGAATAGATAAAAATTTATCAATTTTAATAGATCTAAGCAACCAAGATCAAAAACTCTGATTTTGAACATCCATCTTAAAATATCCATTTTAAAATATTAGATCTGAGTCAACCAAGATTAAAATATTATATTTGAGTCTCAGATTTTGAATATCCATTTTAAAATATCAGATATGAGTAAATCGAGATCAAAAACTCCGATTTTGAACAGATTTAAATAGATATTCATGCATTTTAATAGCTCCGGTGACTATAGCATGTATCGCACCAAATCTGAGGCGACGGAGTCCAGTTCTGAGGCATGAGGAGTTCGATGACGTGGAGGGCAGCGAAGTCTAGATCTGAGCCATCATCATTGTCATAGAGATATATATATATATATATATATCTAAGAAGAGAGAAATCTGAGATGAGAGATGTGAGAAAAATTCAAGACATAAAACGCAGGTAAGAAATCATTTTGCAAGATCTTGTCCTTATGGATAAAATGTTTTAGAATGTGAACCTTTGAGTAAAGAAAATTCAAAATTGAATTTATGGATGGAGTGCTCTAAATTTATTTGGTTAAATTAAATAAGTAACTTGAAAAAAAAAATTCTATAAATATATAAAGACGATTTTACTGTCAATACTTTAAGAAATTTCATAGTTTTCCTTTGTTATGTTAACCAAAGCTTCAAAACTCTTAAATATAATATGACAATTTCTCATAAAAACCAAAAGTTTGAAAATCTAAGGCTTTGTTTGGTTTGGCTTTGGGAAAAAGATTTTGGAAATTTTGTTTGGTTTGTAAGTTTTCTCAAAAAATTTCCAAAATCATTTTTTCTCTCCTGTATATCAATCAATTACTTTTTCTTTCTCCTCTCTCATTTTCAATCACTTTTTCTCTCACATACGTCTACTCAATTACAACAAAATATCAAATCATTCAAAACTCCCAAATTCTAAAACTATTTTCAAAATATACAACTAAACAAACTATAAAATTTTTTAAATTCTCTTCCCAAAATATTTTTTGAAAACTTTATCTCCCAAAATTAAATCAAACAAGGCCTAAATATCTTTCTCCCCTCCCCGTCCACCCAAAAAAAAAAAAAAAAAAATTTTAACAATTACTAAATGTATCAACTTTTTTAATATATATACTAAAAATACAATTATTATTGGATTAGTTGGAAATATCTCCTAATTAGCATTCTCTAGAACAATGACGATAAGTTGGTGGCCACAACACAACCATTTACTCCGTAAAACACCAAAACCAAGTCAAAAACAAATCCAATTGGCATTAACGCGTTTTCTACATTCCAAACAGCCCTTTAAGAAGGCTGAGGCTTCATCACCTCCCATCTGCCCCTACTTCTCTTTTCCAGGAATTCTCAATCCTCATAACCATCCTATCTAACAAAACAAAAACAAAAACAAAAACAAAAAAAAAAAATAGAATAAAAAACTTTGAAAAGAACCATTTTTTGGGGGAATTCTTGATCCTAGTCGGTGGCCGTCTCTTGTCTTGAAGAGATGTGTCCTCTAAGATTCATCCTGGTTTTTTTCTCAGCAATATTGGCTGGATATTTCGCATGGAGGACTGTTCGTTCATTCCCGGATATGGACATCTTGACTTTAGAGGGATCACAAATGGAGAAAACATCATCCAAAGACAAACAAGAACTTGATTTGAAAAAGGTATACAGGGCCAAACATTTGTTTACAATTTTGAGAAATTTTCTTCCCTTTGTGTTTGTTTGTTTTGGTTTAAATCTCATATTATATAACTCTAAAAAGCCTTTGAATTCCAGATGATTCAAAACGGCTTCTGGGTATTTGTTGACATGGCCAGCGGAGGGTACTTGTGGAGGAATCTTAGAGAGATGAAGAAAGATGCGAATGTCAAGAGCTCCTAGATTCAATTTGTTTTTGTATGAAACCAATGTACCTGACAAAATTGTGGGGTTTTCTTTTCTTTTCTTCCGCTTGATGTACATTACAAACAATCGAGGTGTGGCGTAGTCAAATTTAATGGGAGGGGGCACAAATTAATGATAATATTAGTGTGTTTGGTTTGAATTTTTTGGATTAAATTTTTTAAAAATTAAGTTTTTTTGTTTTTTTTTGTTTTTAGTGAATATTTTTAAAATTTTAAACATTTTTTTTTACTTTTTTAGATGCACTTTACTTAGATATATTTAAAAAGTAAAAAATTTGTGAAAAAATATTTTTAAAAATTAATAAATACATAAAAATACAAATAATGTACAGAATTCTCGTATTTTTTTTTATATTTTTGGTATTTAGTGAATTTTTAAAACGTTTTTTTTACAAATTTTTTGCTTTTTAGGTATATTTATGTTAGGTATGTCTAAAAATTAAAAACATTACTTAAAATATTAAAAAAATTCAGTAAAAATAAAAAAAACGGAAAACAAGAAAGTTGAATTTTCTGAAAAGTGTTTTTGAAAAACTCTAACCAAGCAATTATTTTTTATTTTTTTAATAAACAACAATGAGATATTACTAAACTTAAATATTAAGAGTCCATTTGGATAAATGAGAATTTTAAATTAAAGGATTTGAGATTAAATTTTATATAAATATTAGGGAATAACTATTTATAGGTAGATTAGAAAATTAAAAAAGAAGATAAGTTGAGATAGAAATAATATATTTTAGTAGAGAAATTCTATAAAACACACCATAAAAAAAAATATCTATCATATGTCGCAATTATGATCTTTGTGGTCTTTAGTTATGACACATTATAGTGTTAGATATAATTTAGTTATAACTTCTTGTGGTTGTTATTTTGATTATGACTATATATCAAGTAATAGTTAATTATGACTCATTTTGATATTAGTTATAACTTATTGTAATTTTTTATTTTTATTTTTATAATTGAAGATGTGTTGCTTGATTATAATTTATATAGTGGTCATTTTAGTTATGAATGGAAAGAAACATATGGAGGACAAACTCTACATATCAAATGTACCTAACAATCGAATAAATTTCATATATCTTCATTGATGTTAATTATGTTTACATGTAAATAATGATAGACATCACCATTATATTGAAATTTTCATAAATAATAATATAATTTATCACAGTCTCTTTACTTTCAATTAAAATAATCATTATTGTTCTCATAATTTTAAAAATGTCATTGACATTTCATTTTAAATAATATTTTTATAAATTTTTTTATTTAAAATATTTTTCTTATGTTTGAAAAAAAAAAAAATTCAAAAACCCAGTGGGGGCACGTGACCCCTCTGGCCACTGTGTGCCTCCGCCTGTATTTTCTAGGATTCTAGATTCAATCTGTTCATTTTTTTGGATTATTTACATGAAAACCTCTAAATTAATATTTTGAAAATCGGATCGGTGAGTGATTCGGAAAAGTGACAAGATAGACAGGTCAATGGTTCAACCACAGTAAGCCGAAATTGAATCGTGATATCATAATTATATTAAAATTTATAAGTATAAAAATAAAAATATTAAAATTACAAGAATAATAGATAATAAACAATTATTTAAAAAATATTTCTTAAAATTTATTTGGGGGATGCACTAATAAATCCCAAATTAATAACTTATACACTGTTTAGTCCTAAAAGTTTTTTTATAGACTGAAAGGTCCCATTACAATGTTTCGAACATCAGATTAATGTTTCGAACATTAGATTTCGAACATCAGATTAATGTTTCGAACATTAGATTGATGTGCAAATGGGACTAAATAGAGCATAAGAAAACTTTTAGGACTAAATGGTTCAACATTTCAGAAACTAGGACTTATGGGTAAATTTCTTTTTTTTTTGGGGGGGGAGGGGGGAGAGGAAGAAGATATTTGGATTTTTAAACTATTGGTTTTTACGTGAAATTGTCATATTATATTTATACTGATTTGAAGCTTTGGTTAACATTATATATTTATAGAATTTTTTTTTTTTAAAGTTACTTATTTAGTTTAACCAAATAAATTCAGAGCACTCGGTCTATAAATTTAATTTTGAATTTTTTTTATTCAAAGGTTCACACTCTAAATACTTTTTTCATAAGGATAAGATCTTGCAAAATGACCATACTACCCCTTTACCTCTCACGTGTTTTATGTCTTGGATTTCTCTTACAGCTCTCAACTTAGATTTCTCTCTTCTCAGATCTCTCTTTCTCTCTCTCTCTCTCTCTATGACGAAGATGATGACTCTGATCTAGACTAGGCCACCCTTCACGTCATCGAACTCATCCCGCCTCAAATCTGGACTCCGTCACCTCAGATCTGGATCGATACATGCTATAGTCACCAGAGCCATTAAAATGCATGAATATCTATTTAAATCTGTTCAAAATTGGAGTTTTTGATCTTGATTTACTCATATCTGATATTTTAAAATGGATATTCAAAATCTAAGACTCAAATCTGATATTTTGATCTTGGTTGACTCATATATGATATTTTAAAATGGATATTTTAAGATGGATGTTCAAAATCAAAGTTTTTGATCTTGGTTGACTCATATCTATTAAAATAGATAAATTTTTATCTGTTCAAAATCTGTTATTGACTCAAATCAGTTAAACCACCACCACCACAGTCCTCATCATCTTCAAATTGTAATAGAGATCACATCAGGTCTACTTTTTTGTAGTTGATGATTGTTATTGTTGTTATTGTTGATGATGACGATGAACATATAGAAGAAATAAACATATAAGATTTTGAACATATCATAGAAATGGAAGGAGAAAGAGAGAGTGAGAGAAATTTTTTTATTATTTTTTTAAATCACTTGTTCTCATTATCTATTTTTTTATTTCTTTATTATTATTGTTGTTGTTGTTGTTGACGATTACAATAGATAAGCAAAAAAGTTTTGACACATATTTTCAGTAAATAGTATTTCAACAAATAAGAACAAAGAGAATCAAATTTTGACAAATAGAGAGATAGAGACAGATAGATTTAAGCAAATAAGGAAAAAAATTGACCGATAATAACATTTGTACAGATATTTCAACAAATAAGGAAAAAATTGAACAGGTAGAAAATAATTTGAATAGATATATATAAATTTAAACAGATAAAAAAAAGAAGCCAAACATATAAATTAATGGGTGAAATTAGAAACAAAATGCCTTTCAAAACAAATAAAAAGACTTCTCACCAAATTATTTCATAAAATGTGAACCTCTAACCAATAACAAATAACCACTGGACCTAATGACTTATACCTTCTTTAAGGTTGGATTTTTCAATAATTTTCTCATAAATTTACTATTTTTCACACTTTTTTTTTTAAAATCAAGAAGCAATTTATTTTCATATTGCTAATTGAGAAAGATGAGGTTGAATTTTTAGCCACCTTGGTGTGACTAGGTTATTGCATGTGGCTCATGAATCATGATCATAAAAGTAAATTAGTGATAAATCCTATTTAAAGAGAGTATAAAATGTTAGGTTTAGTGAATATTTTTTTTGCTGGTGAGAGATTCATTATTTGTGAAATAATTTGGTGAGAAGTCATTTTGTTGGTTCTGGAGGGCATTTTGTTTTCAGTTTTACCCCTTAATTTATTTATTGACTTTTTTTATCTGTTGACTTTTTTTGAGTATCTATTCAAATTTATATCTATCTGTTCAAATTTTTGTTCTATTTATTCAAATTATTGTCCTATTTTATTCTATTTGTTGAAATTTCTATCTATGTAAAATTTTATCTATTGAAATTCTTTTCCTATCTTACCATATCTTTTAAAATTTGTGTTCTAATTTTTGTATCTGTTGAAATTTAAACTTATTTTCCCCTTTCTATTGAATTTTGCAAGCCTAATTTTTTTCTATCTGTTTATATTTTTTATCTGTGAAAAGTTTTATTTGTGAAAATTCAATTTATATTTTTTTATCTGTTAAAATTTAAATCTTTGTGATTGAAATACACTAACCCTCTATTTATTCAAATTTTGAACAAATCTGACCTATTTGTGAATTTTTTAAAATCTGTTGCAATCTATTTCATCACCTTCATCATCAATAACAACTAGCCCAAAAAAAAAAAAAAAAAAAAAAGAAGAAAGAGTAATATGTTAAGGAAGAGATCGAATCAAGATCTGGATCTAACCATAATAAATAAATGAATAAAAAGAATAATATGTTGAAAAGATCAATGATCCGTGATCTGTTGGAAATTTCCATGTCTAGATATTTGAAGAAGAAAAAAAGGAGAGAGAAAGAGAGATCTCAGATCTACAACTACTAAAAAAAAGAGAGGATATTTTCATATCACAAACTTGTAGATTATATATACGGCTCTATTTTTTGATCCGTAAAAGAAGCTTTAGTGATGAAAAAGAGCATACAAAGTATGAAATTACATCAATAAAAGGGAGGAAGTGCAAAGAGCATCACGAAACGTCGCCTCAATCCCAACTAGGTTGGCACCGAGAGGAGAACCCTATCATTTGCAAGCACAAGCCTCAAAAGTTGGTGAGAAACCAACAAAAACAAAGACCAAACAAAAGCCCAAAACACCAAAACCACCCCAACATACCACTACTGACAAACCCAGAATTGAAAAACACCTCAAGTAGACAGCCTAATCTGTTGTAGATTAGAGAGAAAATCATGAACTGTGTAATCAAACTGCAATACCCATTTGGCCCACAAAGCAATATTCACCTTTATTTTTTCACATAAGTCTTCAAAAGTTGGTTGAGCCCCCTTGAACAGACAATCATTTCTCAATTTCCAAACATACCATAAAACAACTGAAGGAACTATTTGCCAAATTCTGGATACCCTTGATGTGAAAACTCACATTTTATTATTCTTGAAAGAAAATAAATAAATTAATTAATTAATTTTATCTAGAGTCTATCTCAAAAATGTATTAGTGTAAAAGTTAGTTTTAAATTAACCCAATTCAATCACTAACAAGGAAATAAATAAATAAATAAATAAAATAAACAATAAAAAAAATAATTTTGTGGGTGTTTAATATTTGTTATTTATAAATTATTTTATTAATGATTTATTTTAGAATTAGAAATTGAACGTCCAAATAGCCTAAGGAGGTGAAATTGATAAGTTAAACCAGTTTAATTTCAAGTATTGGACCCTATGAAAGTGTAATTAAATATTCGATTCAGTTTAGTAAAATTAAGGTTCGATTAATTAGGTCCTAATTGGAGTTGATTGAGTCATGAGGAGTGAGATTTGTGATTGTTACGAATTAAATTTAGTTATGGGGTGTCCAATTGGAATACGTAAATTAATTAAAGGAAATTTGAGTCTGATAAAAAATTGAAGGCCTAAACGATTTGGGAAATCAAAAAAAAAAACAAACAAATAAATAAATAAATAAATAACCTCTTCAATTGTTTTCCTTGGACTAAAATTTAATATGGTGCTAATCTAATCTTGTAGATTAAAAGTCCATGCATGTGTGTAATTATAAATTATTTCTATTCTTTGGGTATCTAAATAATTATTTCATACCACGGTTTAAATAAATTGTTTATTTAAATTTTGTACAATTGTTTATTATTGTGTGACGTGTGTAATATTTTATGTTCGGGTTTTAATGAGTTGGTATAACATTATTGGCAATTAAATTTTGAATTATTGTGAATACCAGTTGTTCAGGGTGAGTCTTGGTTTTAAAGAGTGTACGAAATTAAGGGTTGACGGTCAATACCAGTTGTTCAGGGTGAGCCCTGGTTTTGAGAATTCTCACGTAAATTGTGTTGCGAAACCCTAAGATGGCACATGACTTATTTGAACCCTTTTCGGTATTCGGTTTTGGAATAAGGGTGGATGTGCAGGTGGCACATAGGGAGGTTACGTACCCCTGGCAGACCGTTTCCTTGGGGCAGACCACGGATGCCACTGCTTGAGTATATAACTCCGGACTTGGGCATCCCTGGTGGTTACGGTTGGTAACACTTAAATATTTGACCAAGGGAGGGTTTCAAATTAACCGTTGCCATGCTTAGTGGTTGGTAAGTTAAATCTCTTTGGTGAGATTTCGAGTGTCACCTAATTTATTAAAAATTATTGAAATTATTTTAATAGTTGTAATTTATGTTTACAATTATATTGTTATCTCATGTTTATAATCTCATTATTTTTCTCTTAAAAATAATGGTAGGTTGGTTATGTTTTCTTCCTATGTTACAAAACTCATGGCATATATTTTTGTTGCCCTGGCATTTTATGCCAAATTTTATGTTCGGATTCTAATGAGTGGACATTTTTCTTATGATGAAATACTGCCTCTGTTTGTCATTTTATTTATTTATTATTTATTGTTATTATTTCAACTGATGGTATTCCTATTATGCTTATTAAATGCTACCTGTCATTCTGTTACTACACATTATTCATTGTGGGTATTATTATCGGGGTGGGTATTTCGGGTTGTAGTATCTTATTGAGCTCGTCGCTCATTGGCATCATCGTTGCCCTGGCGTTTCATGCTAGATACCGAAGAAACCGAAGGAAACATCGAGGTGTTGAAAGGCAACATTCAGCCCTGATTAGCTTGAAGCGTGCCAAAGTTCCATGAACCATCTTTCTGAGTTTTCTAGTTTTTCTCTACTGGAGTTGTAATTAAAGAACTTTTAGTTTTGGTGTTGTAATTAATGGATGATGGTAAATTTGGTGGCAACATTGATGAGGATTCTTAATTAAGAAAATTGATTTTAAGTTTCAAACCTTATTATGATGTCCCCAAATTTTGGGGCGTCACACTTGACTTGAACTTACTACTTGACCACCAACGCAATAGTCCTTGAACTGATCCAGTCGTTACCCATACCAGATCCCACTACTTTACCATTTGTGACCAGCACTCCCAGACCAGTGAACAAAATAGTAACACGTGTTCCAGATATTCCACCTCAACATTGCAGAACACACATAGAGAGTTAGCACTAGCAATTAAAACCCCAATCCTTTGTAGGAAGGATGAAGTCTTCACTCTGCCTCTCCAAACCAGCCAACAAAAGAATTGTATTTTTTTTTTTTTGGGGGCTAAATTTACTTATATCCCTACAGATACAGTCATACCAGGCCTTTTTGCTGCCACCCACCACCTCCACACAAAGGACACTGAAAACTACCTTCAACTGTTAGCTAACCATGAGCAAGAATCTTCAATATCGAACCTAATTGCAGGAGATGATACCAGCAAACTTATCAACCTCTGTAGCTCTTCTTCTTCCCAAGCTAATAGACTTCTTCTGAATTGAAGCTGCCACACCCCTGAGTTGCTCTTCTTAGCATTGAGTTGTTGCAAAGACTTCTCTTTCTTAGTGGATAAGTGATATAATCTAGGGAATTCCATCTTCAATCCTCTGTTATTGACCCAACCATTAGACCAGAACTTTACTCTCCTCCCATTACCAACAGTTACTTTAAAATGATCACCATAAAATTCACCCAAGTGCTGGTTGACTAAAGGTAGCTTCACAATATCCTGCCAAATAATGGACACTCCATCTGTGTAGGTCACTGATGGTATCCAACCCCCACCAGCTCTGCCATACCGTGAATATACCACAGATTTCCACAAAACTTTGTCTGCACTTCCATACCCCCACCACCACTTTAGTAGCAAGCAGTCATTTACCTCACCTAAGTCACTCACACCTAAACCTCATTGCCTTTTACTTTTGATAACCTCCCTCTATTAGACCAAGTGTACTTTCTTCTTATTTGCAGTCCCTCTCCACAAAATAGAGGACTGAAGTTTTACTTAAGTCTTAACAACCCCCTTAGGCATCCTAAACAATGAAAGGAAATAAATGAGCACATTTGAGAGGACAGATTTGATCAAAGTCAATCTACCTGCGAAAGATAACAACTTCCTCTTCCAAGAAAATAGCTTCTTCTTCACCTTATCTATTACTGGATGCCATGTACTCTTCCTTCTAGGATTAGCTCCTAATGGCAATTTCTTAGTCAGACAGTTCAAGCTCTGGGCAAACTCCTTAGTTTGGTCATCTTGGAAGCCCACACCACTGTAACATGCCCGAGGGGTACCCGCGCGCGTTAAACAGTTCGGACTCCCGAGATCTCTTTGATCTAGTCTCACGAGTGCAATGTGAAACGTAGATGAGAGTCCAGATTTGGCAACTTTTATTGAAAATCTATTTTATTGCAATTTTGTCAAAAATGGACTGTGTCATCAGATCTCAGAGTCGCCACCTAATATTTTGGGAAATTAGGAAACGCATGACTCGGTGCCAAGGCCACTATTCATCGTAACCAAGGATGCTTGGCTCGGAACCTTAGGTATGAGAGGGGAAGGTCAATAATGAGCACCCCCGCTCACCCGATCAAAAGATCGGCCTCTACTAAACCATGATATGACTTTTATTTTCTTTATATGTTCATGTTCTGATTAGTTAATAAATCCTAAAATTTACTATGTGAAGCATACAAGTATAGACTAGTTTGCTCAAATTGGAACAATTCAATTTCATGTTTGTTTTGAAAAGGGTTTGATTTTGCCACCATCAAGTGGGCTTAAAGTTTGTGAATTTGCCACTACAAAGTGGGCTTAAAACGTACATTTATTGAATTATTCCAATTCAAGCAACAAGCCTTCATCCACAGGCATTCATACAGTTATATCAAGTAAGCAAGTAGCCTCATGGTAGAATGCTAACACATAGTAAGAAAAAACACACACAAACAGGATGCTAAAGCATAAAAACTTACAGATTGACTGACGTCCCTCGAACATCTACAAAACAAAGTTAGTAAAATATGCATGATCTTATATACAGAATCCTAATGCAATTCACTCATGAGATGCAACTAAAGATTCGGCTTCTAAAATATGGCATGTGAATCATCTCAATAACATGAGGTAGCGCATAGAATCATGGGATAATCAATTAAAGCATAAAGATGCAAATTTAGCTGAATCTTAATGCATGGAACATGGATGTAAAGCATGGATATGCATGGCATGTCAAATATATACGTATGCACAGTTAGGGAAAGCGATAAAAGAATGGGATAGAAAGAAGCGGGGTGGGGGATTATTACAATACTTTAAATATTACAAATCCAAATGAGGGAGAGAGGAGAGAATAATAATAAAATAAAATAAAACCTCACAAAACACTCAAAATCAAAATAAAAGTTTTAAAACCCCCGACTACTCATCAATTAGCAAAGATCCATGTGTCTTCAATCAAATCCAGTCCATGTACTCATCTTCAATGGAGGGCCACAGCCCAAAATAAGTCAACTTGCAAGCCCAAAGAGGTGAGCTCACTGTGATCTGCTAAGTATCTGTAAGACCATAGCCGAATTGACCCAAGTCTGCAACAACCCTTTTGATCTTGAAAAACCATGGGCCCACCATATAACTCCAGCTTTTTCTTTTTTTGTCTGCCCCAAACAAGGCCACTGTTAACCACCATAACTAAGCAGCTCAAAACATCACCTCCTCACGCACACTGAAGAAACGGCGTTGGAGTTAGAACCTCGTCGGTGCAACATGAGCCACATACACATTCTCACACTCACTGTCCATCTCCATAACCTGAGCTCACAGCAAAGACACCATTTTTTGTTTTTACACTCCACGGCCGCTCTGTTTCTTTCTCTCTCTCAAATAATTTTTATCCTCTTCCAGAAAACACATCCACCTCCTCTCATCTCACCACCTTTTCTCTTTCTAGACACCCACCTCTTATATCATAACTTCATGTTGAACTTCACGGGTTTGCAGAGAGAGGGAGCTCGAGAGTGGGTTTTACGGAGGAGATGAGAGGAATCATGGTGAAGCTCCAATGGATCAAGAGGGTAATCCGGCCTATCCCCGAGAGAGAGAAAAAGAGCAAATGGGTTTGTGTGTCTCCTGTGCCTGTGTTGGGTGTGCATGTGCTAGCCATATGTGTGATGAGTGCATGTGGGTGTAAAGGGTGTGTGGGTGGCTGTCAATATGTGGTCTACCGTGTGTGCATGGCTACTGGGTGTGTGTGTTGTGTGAGTATGTGGTCTGCCGTGTGTTTGGCTGTGATGCATGGGTTTGGCGTTGTGTGCCTACTGTGTATAGGTGTGCCGTGTGTATGGGACTGCTGAGAGGGAGAGAGAGGTGGGTATCTCTCTAGAGAGAGAAAAGTTGGTGGGTCTCCCCTTGGTTTGCATGTGTGTTGCCTCTGTATCATGTGCTGCTGCCGTGAGTGTGTGATGTGTGTGTGTGAGTGTTGGGTGCATGGGTTTGGTGTGTGTTTGTGAATCAGTGAGATCCTCCCCCCCCTCTCCGCTGGGTCTGTATGTATCTATGTCATGCATGGAGAGAGAGTGCATGTGTGAGAGGTGTACCGTGGAAGGAGAGAAAGAGAGAGGTGAAGCCTGTTTGTGTGTCTTTAGCCCCTCTCCATGTATGCTGGGTTTGCCGAGAGAGAGAAATGGTGTGTGTGTTAGCTGGGTGTGTTGTGTGCTGTGTGTATAAGTGGTGTGGTGGGTTTGCCGTGGCTGCGTTCAGATCAAGCCCCATGTCAGTGTGCCGTGTGTATGCATGGTGAGTGTATCAGTGGGTGAGGATGGCAGTGTGCATGAGTGTTACTGCCGTGGTGTGGTGAGAGTAGATGGCGTGTGTGTGTCATCGTCTCCTCCCTCTCTCTACCCGTGTGTGTTCATTGTAGAGAGAAAGGGAGAGAGATCGCAGTGTGCATGTGTCCCCCCTCCCTTGAGTGGTGTTGGGTCTCTTCTTCTATAGAGAGAGAGCCCGTGCCTTCTCCCTGTATTGTTCTCTTTTTCTTTTTTATTTCCAATCATCCAGGCCCCATTGCCCCTGTGCCCTCTTTAATCATACACTCACCTTTCTCTCCTATCTTCTCACTTGCTTTTTTTTTTTTTATATTATTCACCCACGAGTCCACTAGCCCCTTATGTTGATTCTCTTTTCTTTCTTTTATATAACCCACTCCATCGAAAGAGAGGAAGATTGTGGCCATATATGTTTGATTTTTAATTCCCTCCTCCAAACCATCACATGAACCTATTAAAATATTGTGCACCACCGCCCATCATTTTTATTTTTTTTTATATTATCATCATTTCACCCACAACATTCTGACCATATTTTCTTTTCTTTTTTTTCTATTTTTTGTTTTTATTATTTTTTTATCAAATATCACATGCCAATTTATATAAACACACCTAAAAAGTTTGTACAAACACACAAAATTATAAAAGATTACAAATTCATAAAATAAGAATAAAAAATTTTAATTTGGCCAAAATGGGTGAGGTTTGGGATGAAAATTTCAATTTGATTTTTCTGGTGAGGATGGTCAAACAAAAGTGCCCAAGTCTTAGGGCTGGTCAAAATGGGGTGTCTACAACCACGAACAACACTCTTATGATAATTAATCTTTAGCCCAGACATCACCTCAAAGCACCTCAACACCCTTTTTATATTCAGCACTTCCTCATTATCTCCTTCACAGAATATAATAGTATCATCTGCAAATTGGAGATGTGATATACTCAACACATTAGATCCAACTGTGGCACCTTGAAATAAACCTTTCTCTGTAGCCCTTCCCAATAACAGGTTGAGTGCTTCTGCTGCTATAATAAACAAGAAAAGAGAAAAAGAGGATCTCCCTGCCTTAACCCCTTTTGTAGTTGAAATTCCTCAGTGGGTGCACCATTAACCAAGACAGATATTTTAGTAGTGGAAATACAAGTCTTCATCCAACTAATCCATTGTTCACCAAATCCAAAGTTTATCATCATTGACATTAGAAATTCCCAGTTTATTGAATCATATGCTTTCTCAAAATCTAACTTCAGTATAATGCCCTTCTTCTTAGATCTCTTTCACCCATCTACTACCTCATTTGCTATTAGCACCCCATCTAGGATGTACCTACCACTGACAAAAGCAGACTGTACCTCACCTATCACAGATGGAAGAACCCTCTTAAGTCTTCTAGATAACACCTTGGCCAAGATTTTATATACTGAACTTACCAAGCTACTTGGCCTATAGTCCCCCAAGCCTGTAGGGTTATCCTTCTTAGGGATAAGAACAATAAAAGAGTTGTTAATCCCTCTTGACAGCTTACCATGTGTGTGAAATTCATGCATCAACTGAATTATCTCCCCTTTTATTATTTTCCAACAACTTTGTATGCAGGCAAGGTTAAATCCATCTGGTCCAGGGGCCTTGTTCCTATCACATTCTTGAATTGCAGCCTAAATCTCAGCTTCAGTAAACACAGCTTCCAAATTCACTGTTGCCTCAGGGCTAATAGTAGAAAAAGGACCTGAAATTTTTTGGCATGTGCATCCAATGCTCAGTAAATTGCTGACTGAAGTGCCTAACCACCTCTTGTTTCACTAGAACTGGATCCTCTAGACTCACACCCTCCACTAAAACTGAGTCTAACAAATTCTTTCTCTGCCTTCTACTTGTCATAATATGAAAGAACCTAGTGTTTTTGTCTCCATATCTAGCCCACTGCAGCCTGGATGTTTGGTGCCACAGCCTCTCCTTATTTCTGCTGAGCTGCCACACCTGGGTTCTGACTTCTCTTCTTCTTTTAATTTCCAGATCAGCCAAGGGCCTAGATTCTGCCTTCGGATCCCAATCATGTAACTTCTCCTCAGCTGATTTTAGGAGAGTGTTTATATTGCCAAACATTTCCTTATTCCACACCCTCAGATGATTCCTCAAGATGTTAAATTTTCTCAAGACTCTATACCCTTCCCACCCTTGCACTTGTGCACCCTCCCACCTCATTTTGACTTCAGACATGAAGGTAGGGTGTGATCTCCAAGCATTAATGAACTTGAAGGGCTTAGGTCCCCAATCCCTATCATCCTCCTTTAGCAATATTGGCAATGATCTGAAATTGTTCTAGGTAAGCCCCATTGTTTGAAAGCAAACTTCTCCAACCATTTTGGATCTAACAGAAATCGATCTATCTTGCTCCACTTATCCCTTTCCACTGCATTACACCAGGTGTACTGTTTGCCTAGTATAGGCATGTCAGTCAATTCCATTTTTTCTATAGACTCATTTAAGTCTGTCATCCCCCTCTCTCTTCTTGAGCAGCCGTTTCTCTCACTCATATATTTGATTTCATTAAAGTCTCCTCCCACACACCATGGCTTTGGAAAGTGTTGATGAATACTAACCAGAGAGTCCCAGAGTTGTCTCCTTCTCATAACCTCATTTGGAGCATAAATATTAACAACAACACATAGAAAAGAATTACATGATACACCTAATAAAATAATGAAGTGTTTGCTGCTGCAATAATCCTGAAGCTCAAAAACATGTGGTCTCCAAATACACAGCAGTCCACCTGCACTTCCATCTGAGTCTACCAGCATAAACCCCATCTCCTCAAAACGTCGGATTGTTTTGACAAAGTTGTCATCCATTGAGTTTCTTTTGGTTTCTTGGAGTAACAGCACATCGATATCTCTTTCCCTTACCAGATTCTTAATTTTTTCCCTTTTTTCTGGCCTTCTCAACCCTCTAACATTCCATGATAAAATCTTCATTACAACAATCATAGCTTACACCTTAACCCCTGTTTAGCAACCAGTTAGGTTTTGTTTGCCCCTGCTTCACCTACAATTCTTCTCAAGTCATTCTCTTCCAATTCTACTATTTTGCTCACTACCTCCTCCTCTTGGCCTTGGCATTGCATTCCTAATAATGTTCCAACCTTCACTGTTGATTGAGCCTCCTCAATTAATTTCTCTTTCTTTTCAGAGTTTGACTTTGAGAGATAGACAAGGAAGTGGCTGCTGCCACTGCTGAAGCTCTAAAAATGGCTCCTCGTTAGAAGCCAAGCTTACCCACCATGCCTTTTTGTTTGATATGGCCTCCAACTACATTGATGTCCCTTCTTTGATCACTGCCCTTCTTCCCTGAATTACACCATTTCTTTGTTGTTGCTTCATTGAATTTTCTTCCTTGACCAGCCCTATTTACCACAGCCCTATGGATTATTTGGGGCAGAGTTGGCCTGATTTGGGTCTGGGCCACACAATCACTGAGATTCGACCCCATCCCCTTATTTGACCCATTGGGCTTAGGTCCAACCTGCATGCCTTCAAGTAGAACTTCTAGACTTATATTGGGTCTTGCACTCACTGGCCCACTCAGTTCTTTTAGAAAGCCTACAGTGCATATAGCCTCATCCAACTTATGAACTTTATTCATCATGGCCTGTTGTGAATTGACTTCCTGCACTAGCCCCTTCTCCCTAGAGCATGCACTTGCTAGGCCATTCCCCATGCCACCCTCTCTGACAACTACAACTATTGCATGCTTACCATCATTTCCCCTAACCAGCTCATCTAATTTGGCCATCACTGTTTCCAATACCCTACTAACATCATCACATCTATCTACACCATCATCTTCTCTAGCTGGAGTAGCTTGCCCTGCAATCTTACTATTACCACCATTGCTGGACATTTGATCTGCGCCCTTCTTTTGCATTGGAGTGCAATTGTTCATATTGTATACCTCTGCTATTACTTGGACTCGGGAGTAAACAACGAGGGACTTCTTCACAGACCCTTATTGGAATGTGCTTACCTCTGTGCTCCAAAAAAACTGTCGCATTAATCATCTCCATACACTTTGTTATCACTCTTACCTTAGCTTGCTAGAAAGTTTGTGGGTTATTGGTATCCTCTTCGAACTGAACTACCACCCCCCAACGACTACCAATGCTGCAAATAGTTGTAACACTCCAGAGATTGATTGGGATGCCAAAACAATTCAACCAAACACACCTCTCTTGCTCCACAAACTGACCTTTCTCCCATTCTTCAATTAAACCACACCATTGCTTTCCCCACCCTTCTAGTTGTTCCTTCCCAACTTACATATGATGTGCTGAGGGGAAGGTTAATAGTACTATGCGACCAGCCCCCTCTCTTACAACCACATCATGCATTCCTCTTTTACAAAGTTCTGCTCTGAAGTCCTTAAAAGCTAAAAAGCTGCTTAGTTGTACTACTAAGCTTTCATAACGCCAACCATTGCCTTCCTCATTAGCTTTTATTACCACCTGTGCACCCGCGCTGGCTCCTCTCCTTACTACTGCCTCTGCATATGTCTTCTTAACTCCATTACCTAGCCCCTACTGTATCGGCAACCGCTTATTCATCCTCCTTCCATCTTCACCGCTATTATGCCCCATTGGCTCCAATTGACCGAATCTTTGAGGTTTTTGAAACTCTGCTCTTTTGACCCTCAATTCCTTGTTATCACACCACAAACCATCTACCTTTGAATTGCTATCCCTGCAGCCACCTCGCAATCGTATCTTACAAACCCAAATCTAGATCTTATGCTTTCCTTCTTTTTCCTGGAAAAAACACATCCTTAACTAGGCCAAACTTTCGAAATAGATTGAACAATCCTTTAGGATCCATGGAGTCTGGAATATTGTCTACGAATATAGTAACTAGAATTGCCTCCTTCCGAAATCCATGCTGGCTACCCACTTTTCTCCTTTGTATCACTAGATTCCAACCTCCTCTCTCCATAAACGACGACTCCGAATACTTTCTTATTATGTTTTCTGTTTATTTCATCTCTATGTGTATATTTCATTATCACCAACAACAACAACCTTCTCAATATATATATATATATATATATCATCAACCACAACTAAAATAAAAAATTAAAAAAAGAGAGAGAGAGACCAAACCCAAATTACAAAAAGCAATGACTAAGAGCAGCTCAAAAATATCACAAAATTAAAACATTGAAGATCTATCAATAAAATCCTAGAGATCAAAGTAAAGTGAACTAATATACACTCAGTATCAACAGTGCTTCACCGAAATCCGCATCCATGCTGGGTCCAGGTACTTGAATATGAGATCTTGTTGATGGAACTCATGCAACTATACAGATGTAAACAATGCAGGCTTCACATGACTTTCCCCTCCAGAACAATCACCGATCACGGTTACCTTTTAACTATTACAGTGTTCCTCATTCCATGTCATACATAAACACAAACACAAACACAAAAGAGAAACAAAAAGTGAGAGATATGGTTCGTTTCGTTGAGATCTAAACAAATATCATGTGTGATAAAGGATGGTGTAGTGAAGGGATATTTTGGTCATTGTATGATAACTTATCCTTATGAATAGAATAAATTAACGCTGAGACCTCTAGGCAAAAAAAATCCAACATTGGTTTTTCGCCCGAGCGCCCCAATCGTAATTGAAACTAATCTCGCCTGCTTTGACTTATTAATCAGATTTATTTATGGGTTTAGGAACACTTGTTAATGATGCATTAAATACATTTACTAACTCCACTATTAAAATAAAATAGAAATGATACAGACCCCCTTTTTTTTTTTTTTGCAATAATGCTAGAGGTCAGTAATAATTTATCAGGAAAGGTTTCATGAATGAGTTGGTAGTGACCAACGCATCTTAGTGGAGCCCCAATATATTATTTAAAAAAATAATAAGAAGAGAAGGTGAAAAGACTATAGAGAGAGAGAGAGTGAGAGAGAAAGTTTTGATTCTATATTTGAGCCCCCAACAACACGCAGTCACTTAAACGGCAACAACAATCCCTCAAAAAAAAAAAAAAACTTCTCTTTGTCTCACGTTTCCGGCGGTTGGCGATTTCTGCTACGAGTTCTTGCAAGAACACCATCTCCGATCACAAAGGTATGAAAATATACAGGCTCCGTTATAGCAATATGAAGATTTAATACAGTTGCTCTGTTAAGTGGCTCTACTTTTTCACTAATGGTTGTTGTTGTGTTATGCTTTTGTTGTTAAGTTGTGTAGACACCCCATTTTTGACCATCCTCAAGACTTGGTTGTGCTTGTAAGTACATCCAGCCACAAGTTCGATTGCTCGTCGAGTACTCGACTTCCGCGCAGAACGTCACAGGTTTGAGCTTTCCAAACCCTATATCCTTTTTGCCCCTTTTTTTGGACCATGTGTTGGTCCTTCCAGCATGATTCTCATGGTGCACTGCCAGCCACATTATGCCACTACCGACCTTGCATTTGTCCCTGCCTGTTAATGATGATGCCTACCGGCCATCAGTGAGGCACTGCTGGCCACAGCTGATGGCCAGCAGAACCCTTTGTTCAGTAGATTTCACTCCAGATCTTTTGAGCCAGTTGGTTTTCACTCATCTCTCCTTCATATGTATGGAGGGATGAGGCTCTTTTCAAGCTTGTTTAACAAGCTTTGCATTGCCTCTCTTCTATATAAGGAGAGGCTCCTCCTTCATTTCAGAGGTTTAGAAAAATGGGCTGAGAGTTATAGATATAGCCTTGTATCTATATCTCTCTTTGTTCTTGTTTTGTGCTTCAAAAGTGTAGTTTTGTCTTAGTTTAACACACAAACACACACTCAAACACCTTGCTTGTGTTGCTGAGGCTTCTTGAAGTTGTTTTTGGTGTTCTTGGATTGATTTGAGCTTGAAAAGCTTGCTAGAGCTACAATTTTAAAGAAGGTCTTCAAGGGTGAGTTTCTATCACTTAAAACCCCCATTCTTGCTTAAGCTTTTAGCCCTTCTTGCATACTGTTTTAAGCTTAGCTTTCTACTGGAAAAAGTTCTATTTTTGCATTCTTAAAAAGTTTGTTTAAGGTCACTTTTTCGTTTAGGGTGATCTACCCCCCCTCTTAGGCCTTGTTAGGCCTTGTTTTGAGCCATCCCTTTAGGCTCTTGTTGCAACCTTTGTATGACCTTTCTACCACTAAAATCCAGAGGATTTTCAGTGGTGGAAAGGTGATTTTGGAGTCTTAAATAGGAGAGGGTCATCCCCTCTCCTTGTGTCTTGTTTACTTGTTTCATATGCCTCATGTTTGAGCATGTTTACTAAGCTTGTGTTAGCTTGTTCTTAGCATGTATTTGTAGTTATTTTGCTGAGGCTTGCCACTGTTTTTGCTTGCTTTGGTCACTCCATGCATGCTTTATACACTTGTAGTGTAATTCTTGCAAACTAGCCTTATATGCCTCATGAAGTAGCATGTTTGTTAAGCATGTATGGGCTCCATTTCAGCATGTTTTTGGTCATTATTTAGCATGTCATAACTCTGTATAAGGTGGGTTTGATGGCCCCTTGCATGCTCCATACACTTGTAGTGTAATTCCATGAATTAGCCTAGTGTGTCTCATGCTTTAACATGCCATTCTAGTATGCTTTAGGCTTAACTTCAAAAAGCTTTTGTCCATGTTTTAACATGCTTTAGCTCTGATTTGTGTTGCTTTGGTCATGCATGCCATGTTTTGTATAGCTATAGTGCATTTTAGTTTGTTAGCTTTGTGCATCGGGTCCGCTAGCATGCATCGCTTGGCCTATTTGAATGATTTGGCATCATTTCATATGTGATTTTAGTCCATGTTTCATGGTCATGCACTTGCATTTATCACTCATTCAATGGGTTGGAGGGTTTGCCCCTTTATGCCTTAATATGGATCATTGCGTATGCCTTCATGCCTAAGCTTGCGAGCTATCATTTCAATGTGTTTTTGGGGTTATTTTTCCATGATATAACTCTGATTTTTGTTGGTTAAGTCATCCCATGCTTGGTCTTAATAGGTGTAGTGTAATCCACCATATTTGCCTTGTATGCATTGTGCCTTATGCCCTTCACGTTAGCTTGTTTTGGCTTCCTTCCATGCATGTTTTAGTATCACTTTAACATGTTTTAGGACTTTTTTGGGTTGCCTTTGCCATATGCTCCATGCTTTGTATAGCTGTAGTGCAATTGGCCTTGCAAGCTTTGTGTTTTGATTACTCATGCATGCTATCTTTGAGCTATTTAGATGATTTGGCATCATTTAATACTTCATTTCAAAGTTTATAGCATGACTATATTCCCACTTCTTTCATGTTTTAAATGCCTTTGAGTATTGTGCGTTGTTGCCTTGTTTATGGCTTAGCTTGTATGCTTGCATGCCTAGGTCTTTGAGCCTCCATCTTAGCATGTTTCGGTCATTGTTTTGACCTATTTCAGCTTGTCCATATTTGGTTCATGCACTTGTGCCATATATTGCATGCCTCCTTTGTAGTCCTCTTTACTAGCTTCATGCTTTAAAGACCTTTGCATGCTATGCTTGTGTTGTTTGAATGATTTGGCATCATTTCATACCTTATTTCAGAGCTTACCTCATTGCCACATTATCATGATTGTCACTCCTTGCTTATGTATGAGAGTTGTGTCCCTATGCCTTAATTCTTAGGCCATTACATCTGCATGTTGTGCTTTGCATTTCATGCCATCATTTCATCATCTTGGCCACTGATATGGGCATGACTGAGGTCTGCCCATTTTTAGTTTAAGTCCATTTACCATGTTGCCCAAATGTTGTTACATTGCATCATGCTCGCATGCTTGAGTTGCATGACATATAGCATGTTGTTGCATGCTTGCTCCATTGTATTGTCGTCGCATGCTTGAGTTACATTGCATACTTGCATGCTCATATTGCATTAGCATTGTGTTTGGCACACCTTGCACTGCATTGTGTTTGGTTTGGGTGTTAAGTCAAATACGAGGAACGAGGGACGTTTCATACTTGAAGTGATGAAACGTGCCTTAATTCTCGGTCGCCGACGCTCTTGACGATGCATGATAGAGTTTTAGGCATTTATGTATTTTTGTGCATTCATTCTACATTGATTTGCACAAGTTGGATCTTTGGCCATCATGCATCGAGATGCATGATTGATAGTCTTGGATCCAATTATACCTCTCCCTTGATGTTTTGAGGTGATATGGGATGGCATAGTGCGTACATACCCTTGGGAGACCCTCCATTTTCTCTATTTTGTGCTCTACTGCAGCTTGGTGTCACAGCACACCAGTGGCCAGCAGCCTCCTTTTGTTGGCCGGCAGACCTTCATTCTTGGCCAACAGTACCTACTCTTGGCCGGCAGATGGGTCGGCAAAAGCTCCTCATGGCCGGCAGGCCACTGGTGCACTCCTTAGCATGGTTTTGGTAAGATCCAGCAGCAAGTTCTCAAGGACACCCTATAGACAGAGCCTCAAGAGAGCAACTGGAGAGCTTTTCGGGACGACAATCGAGCATGCATCTTCACCTTGTTCAAGGCAGAGCTGAGGCGGCCTAGACTGCATATTTTAAGGCTTACTTGTTAGTTAGCTCTAATTTGTAATTTAATTAGTTAATTTGTTAATTAATTAAGTTTTGTAATAATTAGTTGTAGCTAGTTATTTATTCGGTTATGTAATAATTAATTAGCTTGTTAGTTAGTTAATTAGTCGGTTTGTATTATTCATTCGGACCCTCCGTCGAGAGGGCGAATTTTGTAATAAACGTGCGTGTGTGCGATGCATGTCTTCCAATCCCCATTTCTTTCTCCTTTTTACTTACCTGCTTTCGATGGTTAGTTTTAGGTCATTTTCAATTAGCATCCTTATGCTTTGCATGCGTGCATCCATTCATTTGTCTTGCATGCACCGGGCTCGGCGCATCATACTAACTTCATTGTATTTCAATACCAAGTTGAATACATGTATCAAGTTGTATCTCATATGCCATCTTAGAAAAGCCGAGCCTATTTCTAGTCGCGTTTTGCATGTGTTGCATTAGCTATCTTAACATGAACTAGGATCATGCATTGATTTCTAACTAGTTCTCTATTTTGGCTCAGAGTACACTGTGAGTGTTTATACTTCAGCATACTGCATGTGTGTTATTGATTGCCATGATAGCATGCTTGCCATGAGGCTAACTGCTTAGTTGATATAACTGCTTGAATGCCTGTGGGTGAAGGTTGGATTACTTGAATTGGAACAATTCATCAAATCTCTGTTTTAGCCTACTTGCGAGTAGCGAACCTCAAACCATTTTCAAACAAACGGATATGCAATGTTTTGTTCCAACTTAGGCGATCTAGTCTATACTTGTGTGCTGTGCGCATCACATAGTAATTCTAGGTTTAATAACCGGAATAAGAACACATGTGTTTTCAAAAACAGGATATCATGTTAGTAAAGGCCGATCTTTGATCAAACGAGCGGAGGTGCTTATTGCATACCTTTCCCTCTCGTACCCAAGTTCCCGAGCTGAGGCAACTTTGGTGATGACGGACACGTGGCCTTAGGCACGAGTCAGGGTTTCCTAAATTCCCCTAAAATAAAATATTTAGATGGCGACTCTGTATCTGGCAAAGCAGTCCATGTTTGGCACTTCTTTACAAAAATCAATTTTCCAAAACGATTTGCTGGATTTGGACTCTTTGGTGATTTATCGGTCTTGCATTGCACTTTGCGAGATCAGATTCAGAATCGTGACATTGAGTCCGAACTGTAGTAAGCCCAATGAACAAAACGGGATTTCGCGCCGATTTTTCGTGCGCGGAGCCCGGGACGTTTGGGCGTATCCACAAGTTGTTGCTGTGTTGTGCTTTTTTCACTAATGGTTGTTGTTGGTGTTGTCATGCGTCGACTTTTTATTTTTATTTTTATTTTTAATTTGTGCATTATTGAAGAAAGGCCAAACTAAAGAAGAAAAAAATTAATTTTTTTAATCAGTTATAGTCAATGTTTGTTTGAATTTGTGAAATTTATGAATTTATAAAAGCTAAGAAATACTAAAGATTGATTCTCATAAACTCATAAAAGTTGAAAAATATTAGACGAATGATTCTCATGGAGCATGACCTCATAATGTTCATAATTGTTATGAGATAACAATGGTTCAATTTGATTATGAATTTTCTATTTGAATTTTTTTTTTTTTTTTTTTTTTCTAGGTGTTCAGCATCAACATCTATTGGTACTGGTGGAGATAGGGGATGAAACCATTGAGATTAGATTTAAAAGCAAAAAATGTAATTACGGTGTAATTACAGTAATTTGGATGATAGAGTCCGAGACGCCAAATGTAGGAAGACCTTATTAGGTATGGTGTAATCCCATAACAGTCAAACATATTAAACATGAAACTCAAACAAGAGCAAGACAGTCAGAGGTTTATGGCTACCAACACTCATGAAGTACAAAACAATCCATTGAGTTTGAATATTGAAGGAATTAAATGTAATATTAATATCCTAAAAATGTTGATTCAGCACACTCTTGTATTTTGTGTTGCAAAGGGAGTATCGGAAAATATGACTAATGCCATTTCATATTCGTGTTTGTATTGTAATGGAATGTCTTGTATTTTGAATTGTAATGATCATTGAAGAATAAGAAATTCTTTATTTTGTCATGCTTTTATTGATATTGATACTAGCAACTCATTGACTTTTTATTTATTTTGATGACAAACATAACCTGTTAATGGGCTTGGTGAGATCACAAATAAAGAACAAATGAAATTTATTCATAATAAAGAAAAAAACTTTAATGGTAATTTACTCATAATGTGAAAAAAATTTCACATTCATAATGAAAAAAACCTTAACGTTCCATAATAAGCTCTAATAATTGATAATGCTTCAATGTATAATAGTTCAACTATACAATCCAACACCAAAATCATTGTGCTTTAACAAACAAGTCTCTCGAAATGTAATATAAACATTCTCAATGAACTAAAAAAATAAAAAAATAAAAAAAAGTCAACAAATGTCTAAGCAACCCTGTCATGTAGACATTTTCAACTTCTACCATTTGTGTCCTCTTCTTGATTTTAGCTTGTGATTGTACTATGTCATTCAACATTTTTGTAAAACTTGAATGTTTGAATATCGAAGATAGAGATGGATAATAATGCTCCTATCAAAAAAAATAAAATATATTAAATTTTAAAACCATATAAATAAATACATACTAGAATATTACTTACTTGGTATGACAAGTTTTCTTGAAATATGTTTTGTTGCTCCAAACTTGGACCCAATATTTCAGATTCCTGCAATATAAGAAGCAATTAGACAATCCAACTATAATGAATAAAATAAAATTCTTACGTTCACTTGAATACTCTCTTGTGTACCAAGATCAACAAATCCTATATTTGAAGATGCACCAAACTCGAATTGCTACAAAATATAAAATTTGAAAGTTAACAAAATAATAGCTTTTTTTTTTAATAGTAAATTAACTTATTCAAATAATTTTCACATCTCTACGCTTCCTTGGATGTTGATGGTCTTAGTCTTGGTCTTTGCTCCGTTCTTCTTCTTATTAACAACTTTTTCAACCATGGACTATTTCCTTTTACATGGTGGCCTCCCCTTTTGACGTAAAACGACTGAATAGAGTATGGTTCTATTCTCCTTTGACTTCGAAACACCATCTTCATGAGTGGTTGAATTATGATGATTACTCACAAAACTAGAATTATTATTTCCACAATCAATTTCAACTTCTTCTTTCAATTTCCCTTTTAGTTCATGTAACTGTTCGACCACCATATCACACATATTTTCACAATTAGTTGCCAAATCAGCCACATCATTGAAGACATTGAACATTTTATTGTACCGATGTGTTTCAAGCAACATTGAAGAGTTGTTATAATTGATAATCACTTTACTATGGCACCTTTTCACATTTTTGTTCCATCTTTTTAAAATGTACTTGTCTGATATCTCATGAACCCTTTCTTTCATTAACACCACAATTTGATGCCTACACACTATTCCCCTAAACTCGAACAACCGACAACTACAATTCGTGTCAAAGTTTTCCTTATCAAAATCAACAATGAAAGTTGCTAATCGAAAGTTCTCTCCAAATGAAACATCTTCACTCACTTCATATATAGAAAAATCAAGACCTTGTATATACAAAGATAAATTGCAATGAAGCTGCCCTACAACCTCCTGTTGGAACTCTTTAATTTTTGCAATAGTGTAAGCTTTTTGAAATTGCTTCTCAAATGGATACTGAGTTATGCATGGGATGTATGAGTTGAGAGAATTAAATTCTTCAACATTTTCATTTTCCACCTTCTTCGCCAAAGCATTCTCATATTGCTCCACAAATTGTTTCAAAGTGGTTTTTGAGTTGATGTACCCATCAAAAAGAATGCGTGCATGCTTTCACTTGTTGTGTGGTTGACATTCCCACCCAAAAAATATCTTTGACAAATGCAGTACCCATTGATGCCTATCCTCAAACAATCCAAATAACCATTCATTGCTTTCAAGTTGATAATTCTCTATTAATTTGTTCCAATTTTCTTCAAACTCCTTTTTTGTTAAGGAATCATAAATTGCATTCTGTATACCAAATTTTATTGCCTTATATTCTTTGTATCCTCTCAATTTTTCAGGTAATTTTTTCAAGATATGCCACAAACACCATCGGTGACACACATTAGGGAAAACAATTTGTATAGCATTTTTCATGGCTTTATCTTGATCTGTAATAATAGCATTTGGAGGACATCCAGACATGCATGCAAGCCAAGACTTAAATAACCATGTAAATGTTTATGTATTTTCACATGAAATGAGTTCATAACCTAACAATGTTGACTGTCCATGATGGTTGACCCCAATAAATGGGACAGAGGGCATATCATACTTATTTACCAAGTATGTCATGTCAAATGTAACCACATCGCCAAACTCTTTAAATGAAGCCCTACTCCTTGCATCAGCCCAAAATACATTTAGTAATCTGCCCTCTTCATCCAAATCCAGGACATAAAATTTTTTTGGATTATCAGCTTGCATTTTCACAAAATAATTATACATTGCAGTGGCATCTCCTTTCTCGAGTTTCAAACGATGAACTTTGTCCATATGATTGCTACAATCTTTCTCTAAATATGACAACTTCTCATGCCCTCTAGCTTCAAGCACAAGTGAAATAAAATTTTTGTTCATCCTAATCCCTGCACTATCATTTAATTCAAGTCTCCTTTTCACATGTGGTTCAAGAATCCTATTTTGCTTGAAAAAACGAGATTTGCTTGGACTCATTTCATGGTTATGCTCAAGTCTTAAGGATCGCAGTATCCACATTCCATCGCCTTGCAAATTTGCATTAAGTCCAGCTTTGCATCCCATTTTAGTTTGTGGGCGTAGTTTAACTATATTGCTTGTTTTGATTTTTGCCTTTCCAGCACGGTACAAGAAATAGTTACATATTTTTTCTCCCCATCATCTCCCCTTTTACAATATTTCTTAGACACCGCAAAACCATTTCTCTTCCCATATCTTGAATAATATTCATAAATTTCATCAATTGACTTAAATGTCATTCCCACTTTAGGATCCTCAATTTCAACTTCTACATTTTTTTGTCTTCTATTTCAGCCTCATTATCAATTTCGTCACAGTCCTCATTTGATCCACTCGACATTTCTTTATCCATACCTCTACAATGTAAATAACAAATTAGAAAAATTTTATTCATAACAAAGGCCACAAAAACCCTAATTAAGTAGAAAATTAAATTATTTTATTAACTTTCTACTGAAAATTTGTAAAAATTCAAGCAGGAAATTCAGCAATAAAAAATTCAAGAAGAAATTTTAGCAACAAATTCGACTGGTGTTATCTCATAGCAATTTTGCGCACCGTGAGTTCATAACTTGTATAAATTCAAATAAATACTAAATAAATTTCATCACTTGTTTGTTTTTGGTGTTGGCCTTTCTCATGATGAGCATGTGAATCAAATTGACGTCATGAGCCATTGAAATCAATTGAAGGAAAACTTAATCAAAAGGTTCGTTCTCTGTCGTGCTTCCCACAGACGGCGCCAATTGTATAAGCACAGAATAATCTTCTCATATTATTATGTTAACCAAATTTGCGCTCCTCCAAACGTCGTCGCTTTGCTACCTGAAAACACAAATGTGAGCTCGCTGGTAAGTGTGTGTCTGAAACCTCTCCGATGCCTAAGTCAGCAAATAGACAATAGACACAAAAACTCTGTGTATTTAATAGTAAGAATTGTAATACCTATGCATAGGTCCTGTCATGAGTTTTTATAGGTTTCACCTGGCATAATCCTAGTAGCACTCTAACTCTCCCTAGCAGAGTCCTCCTAGGAATCACATTCCCAAGGATATTGCCTATCCTGATAACACCTTACTCACTACCAACCAAGTGAGATGGTTCCAACACTTTTACCTCGGCTGGCACGACAATCAACCGAGTTAACACGGCTCCATACTGCTCCGGGCAGTACCGAGATAGCCCTCATTGTAGGCCGGCGCCCTGCCGAGCTATACTTAGCACGACCCTCTTCCCATACTAATACCTCAGTCCGTTACAAGGCTTAGCTTTAAACAGTTGGGTCAGGGCCCTGGCAACATCTCTCATAGCTCAGTGTTTAGGTGGCCCATAACCAGGCTATTTACACTCACAAAATGAATTTAACTCGGCCCAATTTATTCACATAAATTACCCTCTCAATTATCTTATTAAATGTTTGTTACACACATCATTCTAATGTATGCACTATTGCCAAATTGAATTTTTACCAAATGTGTCATTTCTTCTTACAATGTGATAATAGGATATTTGTACACTATTATCTTATTAAACTTTTATCAAATGTGACAATGAGATATCATTTTAATATATGCACTATTATTTTATTACGTTTTCAAATGTAGGTATGTTTCATTTGAGAGATTTTAATGTGAGATAGAACTTATGAATATAAGAATATTTATGATATCAAATGATGTATAAGTCATGAATATAAGATTTATTAATAAATGTCCCTTAATTTTTTTTTTAATTTGTAAATCAGACTATGATGTGACAAATAAAACTCAAGTGGTACATCAGGTTATTATTATAAAAGAATAAGTTCGGAATTCATATTTATCCACTTATAATTTTTTGGGTGAATGATTGTATGGTAAAAATTAAATTTATCTAGTGTAAGATCTATACATATCATTAAGCTTAATTACAAGAAAATAATTTTGAATAATTTTGTGTAATTGAATCTAGATACATAATATTATTGAATAAAAAAATTTACATTTATTAAAATATAGTACACAAACATATCATGTTAAATAAAATATTCACAAATCATATTCAACGAATACTTGGCATTTCATTTAACAGCGGATAACATATGTAGATAGGGGTGGTCATTCAACAGCGGATAACACGTGTAGATAGGGGTGGACAAATGTCCGATCGTGACGGATTTAGGTTGGGTTCACATTATATAATAAGAGATTAAGCTTGGTTCGGACTTAATATTGGGTTGTTATATTTGTCTAAGTCCGATTTAAAAAAATAATTATAATTCCAAATTCACTTATCGGGTTATATGTTAAAAAAAAATTAAAATTAAAACGTTGCATAACAAAATTCAATTATATATTATATTTCTTAAATAGATATATTAACATCATTATAAATTGAAAAATTTTGTGTATAGATTGAAGAATTTGTTAAATAAATGCAATCACACATCATCACAAATGTGAGTTTTAATAAAATTAACAAAGATGAAGTTTAGATCCTAATAAAAATATATATTTTTTAATGCATTATAAATAATTAATTAATTAATTTAATAATAGACCGAGTTTGGTTAAAAGTATAAATCCCAAACCAATCCATTAAAATTTCGAATTGAAAATGTTGATACAGTCCGAATCTATGAAGTAAAACAACCTTCTCAAATTCTAAAAAATAGGACTAGATTGGACAGACTGAGCGTGCTAAAGGACCAATGTCCACCCCTATGTGTGGATAGTCTTCTATCAGCCATTTATGCTCAATCAAAATTCATTGAACAATGTTAAGGATTTAAAAAAATAAAAATATTAATAAAACTTCACTTTCATTTTGCATGTGAATCTTATTATATAATAATTAAATTTAAATCATACATCTATTTTTAATTCATTTTCTGAATTGCTACTTTTGAAATAGTAAAGTTTTTTAAAAATTACTTACCTCAAAAAAAAAAAGTTTTTTGAAAATAAATAAAGTCATATATTACTATAGTCAATGATATATCCCTTTTCATGAAAGCTATCTAGATAGTGTTGACAACTCTTTATCTAAGACCAGATAAAATTCTCCAAGTAGACGGCTTCAGGACTTATCGCTATATAATTGAGTGGTTCTGTTATGTAGTAATTGCTTAAGAGTATTTTTGGGTTCTTGGCTTCTTATAAGATCTAATTCCAGAAGTTACCCCTCTATAGTATAAGATATCAAAAAAAATAAAATAAATGAAAGTTTAATTTTAAATTTGAATTTGAGAGAGTTTTAGAGGCTTATGGGGCTCATAAAGGGTCCTGTTTTGATTATCTAAACTGTTTATTTTTGTAGAACTATCAATATATATCATTAATGATAAAAAATTAAATCGATCTGATAATTGTAACATTTTCATTTTATTATATTTCTCTCAGTAAAATTGGATGATAAGTGTTTTTGAAAATAAATTATTCATTTTTTTGACATATACACGATAAAATAAAAATACTATAATTATCGGTTCGACATAAGTTTTTTCATGGATGATATATACAAAAAGTCTTTCAAAATAAAAAATTCACATCATCGAAATAAGACTCATATTAAGCCCCACAAGCCCTTCAAGATCTCCCAAGTTTAAATATTAATTTGAGATAAACTCAATGCTAAATTAAACAAATATCTAAAAAAACAAGATTTATATGATGCAACCTAAAACTCGAATTACATCCACGATTATTGCAATTTTACTATAATCATAAATGTTAGAAGAAATTACAGACATAGTCACATCCCCTTAACTATAAATACATAAAAATAAAATTTATTTTATATCATTACTTAATCACTTAATTAGAAATTTGTTCAATAGTATTGTATAAAAAGAAAAGTCATCTCTTGGAATTGCACATGTTAAATTATTCGTCAAATCATCTACTTTAAATAACGGTCAAGTCAGCTACAACAATAAGGGGTGACGCACCCTGTGAAGCTTGAATTTTCTAAATTCAACGAATAAATAAAAATATAAGATTTATACTATATAGCCTAAAACGTGAATTACATTCACAATTATTGTAACTTTTATTATAATCATAAATGTTACAAGAAATTATAGAAATTGTCATATCCCCTTAACTATAAATACATAAAAATAAAATTAATTTATATCATTACTTAGGTTTCGTTTAAAAACATACTATTTTAATAACTTTTTAACTTTTTACGAAAAGATATATAAAAAAAATATTAAAAAAATATATAATAATTTATAATAATTTTTTAACTTTAAACTAAAATACTTAAACCCCAAAAAATAAGACCTTAATCAGTTAATTAGAAATTTATTTCATATACTATTGTATAAAAGTCATCCCTTAAACTTGCACATGTTGAATTATTCATCAAATCATCTATTTTAAATAACGGTCAAGTCAGTATTTACCAGCTACAACAATAAGGGGTGACGCCACGTGATAGTGAGAGGGTTCCGCTAAACCCGTTGAACTTTGAATTTTTTTTAGATAAATTATAAATACATTTATTGAGATTTGATTAAAATATGAATCGTTTTTTATAATTTTAAAAATTACATCCTACCCGTTGAAGTTTTTAATTTTATAACAAATCGCCTTTTTATTAATAAATCATCAAGTCAATTAATAATTCTTAATGATATTAGAAATATGTTTCGATCAATAATTTAGGTAATTTTATTCATGTATAGAAGATCAATTATGAATTTTATTTTTTTTAGTTAATTCTGTTAAATAAAAAATTCTAGTAAGGAATTATTTGAAAAGATTGAAATAAATTATAAATCTATTTAGAGGTTGTTTGAGATGACCTAAATAAGTGTACTTTTTATCTTTTTACGAAAAGATGTGTAGAAAAGTAGAGAGATGATGTGATGAAAAAAAGATAAAAAGATAAAAAGATTGATTATTTTTGAGTTGCCAAACTTGACCTTAGTGTAACTTTTTATAATACTTGGAGAGAAAAAAAGTTGTGTCACTAATATTTGAGTTTTACATGAAATTTAGTTTCCATTACTTTCTAACAATCTAATTTGAGTAATACAAGAAACTTCACTAAAACTCTCTATCTAAGCAAACACATAGATTTTTATAACAACTCTTTTGTTTATGCAAATATCTAAAAAGATAAATTACATCGGTAGTTTCTACATTTTGTCTCTTGTGTCATTTTGGTCTTTACACTTTCAATTAACTTAATTTTCACCTTTAATTTTAGATTTTGTATCAATTTAATCCAATTAATAATATTGTTAATGTTTTTAATGAAACGTTGTCACTGAATCAATTGAGGTTAATTCAATGAGTGAACAAACTTATGATTTTACTCTTAAAATCATGACATATGCCACAAATTTACACATTTTTATTAAAAAATGCCAACGATTATATTCAATTGAACTAAATCGAGACAAAATTATAAATTTATGGTCAAAATCGAATTAATTGAAATTATAAGAATTAAAATGACACAATAATCAAAATACAGGGACTACTATTATAATTTGCTCTATCTAAAATATCCTCAAAAGTTATAATAATTCAGACTATAGAAATAAAGCTCATTTATCTTCCATCCTACGAATTTAAGAGATCCAAATAATTTTTGAGAAAAAAATAAAAAATAAAAAGTTACAAATTGTAATTATAGAAAATCTTTCTTTTTATGATCAAATAAATTATAATATAAAATTACAACCAAACATCATTAATTAACTATTCTTTGTAAATAAACTAAATAAACATCATTATTGACACTCATAGACTCCATGTACTATTAATGAATATTACTTTACTCCACTCATCTGTAAATATGTATATATTGATCCTCTCAATTATAAAAATGATATAAATACACCATTTTTAGTGAGGGTCTCTAAAACGAATTCAAAGATGAAGAGAGTAAGCTAATATTCTTGAATAATTAAGGAGATTTGGGTGTAAATAGTCCTAAATTGACTTACCAAATGAGTTGTTCATCCTTAAGCAAGATTTGGGGAAAAGACTGCAGCAATATTATAAATTAAGAATTATATAGTCAAAATTTATCAAACAACAATTAATAGTTCAAATTCATTTCACTTGTGAATCCCACATTTTAACAATTTAATCACCACCACACATACCTATTCTAGATAAATTCTGGGATTTAGACTTTTCTGAGGCAGAACTCATAGAAGTTATATATATATACAAGTGTAAAGCTAATAGGAGATCAAAGGATTTTCGCAAACATACTACACATACTCTATTATTCTTTTGAAACAACCAAACCAACGGTTGACTCAAAATAAAATTGAAAAATGGCAGTTATTCCTGAGATAACTTTGGGATCTTCAGGCAAGACGATGCCGGTGATCGGAATGGGAACAGGTTGTTACCCTCCTGTTGGTCCAGAAGCCACCAAATCTGCCATTCTTGAAGCTATCAGAGTCGGTTACCGCCACTTCGACACCGCCTTCATTTATGGTTCCGAGCAGCCTCTAGGCGAGGCTGTCGCTGAAGCTCTTCGTCTCGGCCTCGTCAAGTCTCGCGATGAGCTTCACATCACCACCAAGCTATGGTGCAGCTTTGCCCACCGTGACAAAGTCGTCTCCGGCATCAAAACCAGCCTCAAGTAATTTTTTTTTTTGTTAAGTAGTGTTAGAAATCCTAAAAATTCTATCAAAAGTTTTACTAAATGTCTCATATGCTGTGAGACTCACACAATGTGGGTCGATCCCACACCAATATAAGATATTTTATAAAATTTTTGATAAAATTTTAAAAATCTCTAACGTTTTAATTATTTTTTTCATCGTTATTAATGGTTAAATTAGCGCTTATCATTCACCTCGCCACTTCAATCCACTACTTTGGCATAAAACACATATTTTCATTTCAGAAACGAAACTTCTATAATACACGCGTTGAAAAAAAATATCATAGGCCCAATTATGATCTCGGTGATCTTTGATTAAAATCTATTGTGAAATTGATTTTGATTTTGTTGTTACTCATTATAGCATTAGTGGTGTTTTGGAAAGTTGGTAAAAAGTTAGCTGTTTGCTTTTTTAGTTTATTTTGTCTTTTTGCGAGTAAAAAATGTGAGAAGTAATGTGATCCAAAATTGGTAAAAAGCTAAAAGCTAGCTTTTTTTTTTTTTTTTTTTTTCCTTCCCAAAACACCCCTTAGTTATTATTTAAATATAACTTATTGTGATTATTATTTTGATTATGATCTAATAAATTTTTTATTATGCCTCAAATAGTATTTTGTTATGATCCTTAATTAGGGCATATTGCGATATTGGTTATGACTCAGTTATGATATATTGTAATTGTAATTTTGGTTATGACCAAAAATATGTATCAAAGTGTTTGGTTATGATATATTAAATTATGATAAAAAAAATATGACCACTTTGTGGTATTAATATCACAAAGTGTCATAACTTGCATATGATATACTCATTTTTATAAGAGATGTGTATTGTAGCATTATCTTTTTATATTTTTCTATTATATAAAATACACAATTCACTTTTAAAGTTTTGTCGCCTAATTTTGAATTTTCAAAAAGGTTGAGTTTCTCTCAAGTTCTAATATAAACTTCAAAGAATTTGAGGAGTCTGTGGGGTCCATCACGAATCTTATTTCAATAATCTGAACCATTCATTTTGTAGAGCATTCTGTGTATATCATCCATGAAAAAAATTAGATTGATCTGATAATTATAGTAATTTTATTGTATAGTGTTTGTCTCCAAATATATAAATGCCTATTTTCAAAAACATACTTTTCGTTTATTTTTTAGGAGACAAACACAATGAAATGATAAGGTTATGATTATTTAATTGATATAATATTTTTCATGGATAATATATACTGAAGGCCCCACAAAATAAACAGTTTAATTTATCAAAACAAGATTTGTGATGACCCTCACAAACTTCTCAATTTTTTTCAAGTTCATATTTGAATTAGAAAAAAGCTTAGCCCTATTTTTAAAAAAATGCCAACAATTTAACAAAAATTGCAAATTATTATTATTATTTTGTTAGATATTTGATTGGTTCCATTAAAGTTTGTTTACAATATTAATAACACTACTAAAATTAGTGTTGGAGCTTTGCTATAAACACAATGATGGTTCACACAATCAATTGCACACTAAACACAAAGGATGGGTTCCATCCAGGTGGATCTCAGCATTTGTGTCTTGTCTGTGATTGATTTTGTAAACCATTTATATGCACTTAACTTCTCTCTTAGTGATAATGAAAACTTATAATTAGGATTATATATTTTCAATTCCATTGCAAAATAAATATGGATAAGAGAAAATTATTTATCCAACTAATTCAGTTAAATAAACAATCAGACACTAATGTCATGAATTATTAATTTTCTCCCTATCAATCTTACCAATCAAACAAAGCTTATGAAGCTTTATTTCAAAATCATTCCACATCTTAAATCACCATTAATGTAGTTTTATTATATATCAATTATGTAGTTTTGTCATTTAATAGGTAATGATGAGGTAATAAACTCTTTCAAATTCACACTATTGCCTTATCTCTTGTCAGTTTGGTGAGAAAAAATATTTACAAGAATTATTCCATCTTCTTCCGCGTAATTCCCTCTTTCCACTACTTTATCATCTTATTTTATTAGTGTTTCTTAATGAAAATTTTTCTATTTTTATATTATATTTTCAGCGACTTTAGTTTGTAACTTGATTTAAGTCTCTTAGCAGTCATGAATACTGCAAAAAGAATGTTGTGAGCAAATTATATTTTATCTTGAAATTATTTCACTCCGGTTGTAACTTCATAGAAGGAAAAATAATAATTTTAGCACAATGACAATGCGACTCTTAAACTCTCATAGATTACTATTTTCAACTCTGTTTTATTATTCTCAATTCCTGCTTATATCATATTGCCTGTAAATTTTATTTATAATATTTGTGCTAATTATTCGATTTATTATTTTACTAAACCATCATGAATATTTTTAAAAAAATAATACTATATACACCACTTAGTATACTAACTAGTGTACCAATTAATAATGTGACATAATTTAAGAAATTTTTGATATTTGTAATGTGATTAGTGAGTGAGATCAATAATAATATTATAACTGGTGTTGGTACACTAAGGACTATTTTGAGAAATGGTTATAATTAACTTTTTGGTTAAAAATGGTTTATAAACAGCTTTTTTGTAAGAGAGAAAGTGAGTTATAATCTGGGAAGTGGATTATAACCCACTTCCCAAAAGGGGCCTAATTAATGAGTGAGTCAATATTTAAATGTATAATTTAACCTTTTATTTTCTTAGACCATCTCCAACGCTTCACCAAACCTGGCATCAAATTTAAAATTTGGTGAAAAAATCACTTTTTGGAGCTCCAACGGTTTCACCAAATTAATGTCAAATCGAGAATTCACCAAACGTTTCACCAAAATGAGAACAGGCTCCGCATTTCACCAAAACACTGTGCATGACCGTTGGGGAAGACCAACCGGTTGACCAACCGGTCGACCATCAAAAGATTCAAACAGTTCCAAAAAAAAGTTCAAACAGTTTAAAAAAAAAAAAAAAAAAATTTTGCCTTACCGGTCGACCAACCGATCGACCACTAAAAGGTTCAAAAAAATAAAATAAAATAAAATAAAATAAAAAAATTTTGGCTTAACCGGTCGACCGGCCGGTCGACGAACCGGTTGTCCCGGCGCAGATTTGATAAAAATTTGGTAAAAATCAACCGTTTGAGCACTCGGTATCAGATTGAGAAAAAAGTCATTTTTTTACTCAGATTTGATGAAAAATTTTGATGAACCATTGGAGATGCTCTCAGGGAGTTTGTTTATGATTTTTTGTGCAGGACGCTACAGTTGGAATATGTTGATCTGTATTTAATACATTGGCCACTGACCTTCACCCAAGATGTAAGCCAAGCCCCAGTTCCCAAAGAGTACATAGTGTCCTTTGATACGAAGTCTGTGTGGGAAGGCATGGAAGAGTGTCTGAATCTTGGCCTCACTAAGGCCATTGGAGTAAGCAATTTCTCTTCCAAGAAACTTGAGGAGGTCCTTGCAATTGCCAAAATCCCTCCAGCAGTCAATCAAGTCAGTTGTTTTACAAAAACTTGTCCAATTTTTACATGCATATCACAAATATATATATATATATATTATCTTATTTTTAGGACAAATTACATTATTAATCCTATACTTTAGTCCTTATATCATTTTCGTCCCTATAATTTCAATGGACTTAATTTGGACCTTGAATTTTTTACGTTATCTCAAATTGATCCAATTGATTAGCATTTTTTTATGATAAATGCGCACATTAGCAACATGTGTCATATTTTTAGAAGTAAAATTGTAAATTTGATCAATTCAGTGACTTAACCTCAATTAATTCAATCATTCGTCAAAAATACTAACGGCGTTATCTATTGAACCAAATTAATGCAAAATTTAAATGAAGTGTCAAAATTGAATTAATAAAAATTGTATAGAGTAAAATGATACGAGTCCCTATCTTTTAATTGTAATAGTCAATATTGTGCATGTTCGATCAAATTACAATATAGTCCTTCTGTTAGTTCGATATTATATTTGCTAATAGAAATTGTCCCATGACACTTCCTTGCACTTTCGGTCATTTAAGACATTTTTTTTTTTTTTTAAATACCAAATTAATAGAAAGATCACATTTTAACTTGCTCGGAAATGCAAGAAATTGATTATTATAATTAAAAAAATAAAAGATTAAAGTAAGATTTAACATAAAGTACATGTTGTTTCATAAGATGATTGATGAGTGGTGATTTTTTTTTTTTTTTTTGATATGTTGAAAAGGTGGAGATGAACCCACTTTGGAAGCAAAAGAAACTAAGGGAGTTCTGCAAAGAAAAGGGGATTCATATCACTGCATACTCTCCTTTAGGTGCAAATGGTACTATGTGGGGAGACAACAGAATTGTGGACTGTGATGTGCTCTCAGAGATTGCCAAGGCTAGAGGCAAAACCACTGCTCAGGTTTTCACATCATTCATTTGCTATACAAATAAAATAAATAATAAAAAAATTATTGAACATAATTTTCATATACAATGTTTGACTTTTACTTTTAGATCCTATCACTTGAATACTTATTTTGCTGACATGTAAAAGAACTTTCTTATTTGAATTCCACTCTTTCCTCCTTATTTCCATGGTAGATACACAGAATGAATTTGTTGACAATATTAATACACACTATTTGATTGGTTTGAAATTCTGAATTTCATATCTAAAAGTGCATTAATTTCACCTAAATTTGTGGGTTTTGCAGTTTTAGACCAATCAAAAAACATATTGTATTTTATGAACAAAATCAAATTCTCATTCATGCTCTATAGACAAGCACCAACGCCACTTCTGACATGCAAACATGATTTGTAGAAAGTTATTACATCTAGAAAAAGAAAATAGATTAGATTAGATGTTGACTAAGATTAATATTTAAGTTTAGAAGTTGTAATTTATTATTTTGTTGGGTCTATATATTTACAGGTTTCTCTGAGGTGGGTGTATGAGCAAGGGGTGAGCTTAGTAGCAAAGAGCTTCAACAAGGAGAGGATGAAGGAGAACCTTGAGATTTTTGATTGGTCACTGACTGAGGAAGAGTCAAAGATCATCAATGAACTTCCTGAGCGCAAAGGAGTTGAACTTGCTTCTTTTGTTGGAAACCATGACATAGTGAAGGAGTTGGAAGCTGAGATCTCTTAAAATATTTTTATTTATTGTGTCCTTTTTATTCCCAATAATAATGCCTAAATAATGAGGGAAAATACTTGGCAACATGATGTTTGTTTTTGGGTAATTCTAATGACAGTCTACAAAGGCTTGGAAATATTGTCAAATAGTTCGAATTTTAATATATTTTATGTACCTTCAATATTTTTATACGCATTTTATATGTAAATTAAAATTAACTACATATCATACTATAACATATAAAAAATTTATTGATTAAATTTTTGTTGTTTCTAAAAGTGAAGTATTTGTTGCAAAAAATATTAAAGACTAATTCTTATCGTCGCGAATATAATTATTAAAAGGTTGTACCAAAAAGTCAAAAATAAAGTTTTTAGAGAGAATTTTTTAAATATTGCTAATAAATGTACTTTTGGAGACAAAAAAAATTTGGTCCTAAAATGACTTATTTTTTGAGATAAATTTTGATCCCAAAAACATAATAATTGGTTAATTGGTGATAAGTCAAATCTTATGGGCCATATGTTATTTAGTTTAAAGTTTAATTATTATTATTTTTTAAGATAAGGACACATGTTAAATAAATATGTGACACGTATACAAGTAGTTGGACACTTAAATAAATAATTGGATAGATAAGTGATGTACCTTTAACAAGCTCGAAAATATATTCAAATTTAATTTATTTACTTAACAAACTAATCTCAAACGAGTTTGTAACGAGCCAAGCATGAGTTAAACTTGAGTTTGTGTGGTTCATTTATACGCTCGTGGCAGAAGCTTTTAGAGCATCTACTTTTGTGGGCACTGTAGTCATTTCAAGATTAGTTGTGAAAGAAAAAAAAAAAAAAAGGAGCAAATTACAATAAACCCTCTAAAAGTTTAACTCATTTGCACTTTGTCCTCTTGGACTTTAATATTTAGCAATTAACTCCTTTAAAATATTATCTTATTACAGTTAATTTTTGTTAAGATTATGTTAGAAATTTATAAAAAAAAATCATATCATGTATAAAGCACATGACATGTTTATTGAATTTTTAAAACAATACATGCTATTGATTATTTTAAGATTGATTTTATTTGCACTTTATCTTTCTTATTTTAGTGACAAAGTGCAAATGACATCACTATATAAGGTTGTCCTAAAATTTTAATAAACGTGATCTGATTTTCTGTAAATTTCTAACAGAATCCTAACAACAACAAAAAATTAACTGTAACAAGATAATGTAAGTATTAATAATACATGTAACCATAATAATAATGCGGAATTAAACTTAACAAGATCTTGAATTCAATACAACTCAAGAATAAAACGAACATACCTTTGTCAGCCATTGAATTAGAGAAGTTGAGAAAATACCCCTTAGAGTTGAACCTTTAATTCTTGGCTCACCTTCTTCTCTCTGTCTCTCTTAATTAGGATGACTATAAAATTTAGATTGATGGAAATACTTATCATTTGAAAGGGGAGTCACCCATCCTTATATAGAGGAGAGAAGAGGGCCAGATAAACTCTATCAGAAGAATTTCTAATCCATCAAGGTTTCCTTCTTATCTTAGAAGAGTGATTATATTAAAATTCTAATTACTGAACTTGATCTCAAATATTGGCTTTATCTATTTGTGGAGTCCAAATAAATTAAAACATGTAGAAAATATGTAGGCTATTGGGCCACACTACTAAATAAATCCAACATTCTCCCACTTGCCCCATTAAGCCGATTATGATGCAATTATGAGTTTTTTCAAAAAATATGCAACTTATAAAAATTTTGACCCATTGGATTCCACACTAAAACTTTGACACGTGATCACGAATTTTAAAAAATAGCCAATAAGTTCAGATATATTAGAAACCATAATACTGTGATTACTTCAGATCACCAATGTGAGTCATAGCGGTTATATAACATTTATGTCATATTTCCTTCTATGCACTACACCATTGATAACCTTCACCAACCCAGTCCTTTATTGGGATATATAATTATTTTCCTGAAAGCCCCTGTAATTTGTCTTGTTAAGACATTCCCTGTTTATCAATATTCAAATTAATGTGTACACACAATTTTAGAAACAGGAAAAACAGAAACAAAATTATTATTGCGCAAATAGTGTCAAATAAAAATAAGCACTCAGAATTAACCATACATATCAAGAGTTGCTTAAAAGACCCATCCTGATAACATGCTCTTTGTATGTCTTTGGTGGCAATCCCTTTGTGAATGGATCAGCAATCATAAGAGAGGTGCTTAAGTTTTCAATTAACACTTGTTGTTTCTGGACTCTTTCTCTAGCAACTAAGTACTTTACTTCCATGTGTTTGGAACCACTAGAGTACTTTCCATTCTTAGAGAAAAAAAAAAAAAAAACTGCTGCGGTATTGTCACAACACCAGGCAATTTGAAGACCCATTTACACCCGACCTTTTTGCAGTTATTAGGCAATTCGATGAGATCCCAAACACTATTCTGTTCCATGGATTTTAACTCTTCATTTATAGCATTGACCCATTTAGAAGAATCATCACTATTCATGGCTTGTGAAAATGAGACTGGATCTTTGTTAATTCCAATATCAAAATCAGATTCCTGTAGATACACCATGTAGTCATCTGGAATGGCAGGCTTTCTTTTCCTCTGAGATCTTCTCAGAACTGCCGGTTGTGGTGGTTCTACAATATTTTCAATGGTGGTATCTTCATGAAGTGGTGAAACATGAGGTGGTGAAGGATTTTCATTATGTTGTTCGTTTCCCTCAGCCTGTGGAATAGTCTGAGGAACAACAATTTTTCGATAAGGGTCAAATGTTGGCACATCTACCCTAATTTCCTCGAAATTCACCACTCGTGTTTTCTCACTCCCACTAATTTCACCATTCTCTAGGAATCTAGCATTACCAGTCTCCACTATCCTCGTACTGTGATTAGGACAATAAAATTTGTACCCTTTAGACTTGTCTGGATAACCAATGAAATATCCAGATATTGTTCTTGAGTCCAACTTTTTCTCTTGTGGGTTAAAGATTCTTGCCTCTGCTGGACAACCCCAAATATGTAAGTGTCTCAAACTAGGTTTCCTACCAGTCCACAACTCAAAAAGAGTTGTTGGGACTGCCTTACTAGGAACCCTATTTAAGATATACATTGCAGTCTTTAAAGCTTCACCCCACATTGAAATAGGTACAATTGAGTAACTTAACATACTCCTAACCATATCTTTAAGTGTACGATTACGCCTTTCAGCAACTCCATTTTGCTGTGGCGTACCAGGCATTGTATATTGAGCACAAATGCCTTTCTTTTCTAAGAATTTGGCAAATGGGCCAGGATTTTGGCCTGACTCATCATATTTACCATAATATTCACCACCCCTGTCTGATCTCACTATTTTAACCTTTTTATCTAATTGTCTCTCGACTTCAGTTATGTACACCTCAAGGATGTCAACAGCCTGAGACTTTTCATGAATTAGATACACATATCCATAACGTGAGAAGTCATCTATAAATGTGATAAAATATTTTTCACCACTAAGACATGGAATGTTGAGTGGCCCGCAAATATCTGTATGAATTATCTCAAGAAGCTCATTACTTCTTGTGGCACCTTTCTTGGTGTGTTTGGTTTGCTTTCCTTTAATGCAATCCACACATATCTGAAAATCAGTGAAGTCTAGGTTTTCCAAAATCCCATTCTTCACCAATTTTTCAATTCTATTTCTAGAGATATGCCCCAACCGTCTATGCCACAAGATTGAGGATTTTTCATTAATTAGACCACGTTTTAAACCAATATTCGAATGCAGAGTTACTAATGATTGTGCAAACTCATGATTTAAGGTAATTTTATATAAACCATCACATAAATTACCAAAACCAATCACTTTTGAATTAAACATTAAATTGAGTTTTCCACAATTAAATAAAACTGAATATCCAACACGATCTAATTTGGATAACGAAACTAAATTCCTAGAAATTGAAGGAACATAAAAAGTGTCTTCTAGATCCATCTGATGACCCGTCTCTAAGATCAGTCGATAGGTTCCTACAGCTACGACTTCAGCTTTGAGACGGTTCCCCATATAGACAAATCTTTCACTTTCCTTCGGTTTCCTGGTTGAGAGGTATCCCTGCATGTCATTTGTAATGTGGGTCGTGGCCCCAGAGTCAATCCACCACGTATTAGAAGGTACTTAGCAAGATTTGATTCATAACAAACAAAAGAAAATTTCTTACCTTTCTTTTCGAACCAAGCCTTTCGCTTGCTGCAGTCTTTCTTCACATGTCCCTTCTTGCCACAAAAGTAGCACTTGACAGTGAAACCATTCTGAGCCTGATTTTCTTCCCCAGGTTCATTCTTTTTCTTTGGTGGATTTTTCTTTGATTTTACAAACTTACCCTTCTTTTTCTTTATAGCTCCATGAGTTACAGCCAATGCAGTTTGACGTCCTTCCTCCCTCAACCTCACTTCCTCCTGAACACACATATTAGTCAGCTCATCCAAACTCCACTTATCTTTATTGGTGTTATAGTGAATTTTGAATGCGCCGAACTGTGATGGAAGTGAGTTGAGAATAAACTGCACGAGGAAAGTTTCATCAACTTGCATTCCTAAAGTTTTAAGCTTTGCAACCTTGTCGCCATATTGAGGATGTGATCCTAAACTCCTCGGTGGCCATTATATTTCATTGTTGTCAATTCAGCCATAATAGTGCCAGCAAGTGGCTTGTCGATCTTCAACAGCCTTTAACCAAATTTTACTTTAAGCGTTAGGGTAATGTCACTAAAGAGTCCTTTGGTCAATAACCAAGTAAGATCCCAGGAAGGTCGGAGGAGTCAATATAGCCTCCCTTCTAAGTCCAACCACCTTAGATAGCAAGCTATCTTTTTGACAGATCTTAAGAGGTATTAACACAAGATCTCATAAGTAACACGGAAAAAGGCATCAACAATATACATATTAAAGCTTTGAGAATTATGATGAACTATTGATATCACATAAGTCTTTCCTTTGGGCAAAACTTAGGTATATCTATTGTCCACTCGTCAAGAATCACTTATGTAGGTCTAAAGCAATTTATGCAATTTTTCAGCTAGTCATGTTACCTTTGGGTATTCAATTCTAATCTGTCAAATTGCATAAGTTACATTATCCTACCCAGTTTATAATTATTTGAAAGTGACTCTCCTTTGGGCTAGTCTCAATCTCCTAATTATAACTACAATTGAGAATATTATCGACCTTAATGTTACCCTTTTAACAATTCTTTTATGTAGTTCTATATTCATAAGTTTTACAAATCTAGGCCACTTTGGCAACTACTAGATTAGTAAACCTTATGAATAAGGAACTAACCAACAATATTCTCTATTCATTAATTTGAGTTATTTAATTATCATTAATTCAATCACAATTTTCATGAAATCACTATTTATGATTTTCAAAATTTCTTTTATGTGATTGCAATTACCAATATAATAATAATAATAACTCTGGACGAACATGAATATATATATATATATATATATATGCAATATGACAATCATGAATATCATATATAATGGTTGACAAGAATTACACCTAAATAAATTAACCACTTTAATATTTTAATATTCAATGTCATAAAATTATATCATGATATCAAATTTAAATCATGAAAATATAAATATCAACAATAATAGACAATAAGTGCATATAATCAGATAAGGTAAAATCATAATTCTTTAATAGACCGAATGATTCAACAAATTATAAAATTGCTTTTAATCTATGTACTTTATCATAGCGGCAAGCAATACATGCAATTTAATATCATATTATGATGATTATAAAAATTATTATCACTAAAATTGATAATAAATCAAAACATGCATATGAACAACATATAGAATTATATAAAAGTTTGCACCTAACATATCACAAAACAAAGTGAGTGGACTGTGCTCTTATTTAGGTTAGGACCTAATAGATCTTATTGTCTTGTGAGTGAGGGAGCCCATGATGTGCATACTTAGTTACGATTTAGAAATCAGGAATGAAATCTTCTTTCACACAACCTTTGACTTTTAACAACACAAAAAGAGTTTCTTTGATGCATAATGAATATGAAAGAGATTAGATGTACCATTCAGACACTGCCTAATAAATATGACATGCAGCTTACAAGGTTGAACATACAGCGTATATTTAAGATAACCAACACATGCCGACATGAACAAAAATATGTTGTTATGAATAATTATAATTATAATTAATAACAATATTCATACATATATTATTATTCCAAGGTGTATTGATTCACAAACTAAAGCATATGTTGTTATGAATAATTATAATTATAATATAATAACAATATTCATAAATATATTATTATTCCAAGGTGTATTGATTCACAAACTAAAGCTCTGATACCACATGTAAGTATTAATAATACATGTAACCATAATGATAATGCGGAATTAAACTTAACAAGATCTTGAATTCAATACAATTCAAGAATAAAACGAACATACCTTTGTCAGCCATTGAATTAGAGAAGTTGAGAAAATACCCCTTAGAGTTGAACCTTTAATTCTTGGCTCACCTTCTTCTCTCTGTCTCTCTTAATTAGGATGACTATAAAACTTAAATTAATGGAAATACTTATCATATGAAAGGGGAGTCACCCATCCTTATATAGAGGAGAGAAGAGGGCCAGATAAACTCTATCAGAAGAATTCCTAATCCATCAAGGTTTCCTTCTTATCTTAGAAGAGTGATTATATTAAAATTCTAATTACTGAACTTGATCTCAAATATTGGCTTTATCTATTTGTGGAGTCCAAATAAATTAAAACATGTAGAAAATATGTAGGCTATTGGGCCACACTACTAAATAAATCCAACAGATAATACTTTGAGGGGATTAACTATTGAGTTTTGAAATTCATGAGCCATCAACACAATGGTTGACAATGTAATATGTACATATACTATATATTCAATATTTTCTTAATTATTTTTACTAAAAATCAATGTATAAAAAACGCAAAATAAATTTTAAGAAATATTTTTTAAATAATTGTTTATTATCTATTATTTTTGTAATTTTAATATTTATATTTTTATGCTTATAAATTTTAATATATTTATGATATAATTATGATATCACGATTCAATTTCGACTTACCGTGGTTGAACCATTGACCTGTCTATCTGGTCACTTTTCCGAATCACTCACCGATCCGATTTTCAAAATATTAATTTAGAGGTTTTCATGTAAATAATCTAAAAAAATGAACAGATTGAATCTAGAATCCTAGAAAATACATTCCACCTCGATTGTTTGTAATGTACATCAAGCGGAAGAAAAGAAAAGAAAACCCCACAATTTTGTCAGGTACATTGGTTTCATACAAAAACAAATTGAATCTAGGAGCCCTTGACATTCGCATCTTTCTTCATCTCTCTAAGATTCCTCCACAAGTACCCTCCGCTGGCCATGTCAACAAATACCCAGAAGCCGTTTTGAATCATCTGGAATTCAAAGGCTTTTTAGAGTTATATAATATGAGATTTAAACCAAAACAAACAAACACAAAGGGAAGAAAATTTCTCAAAATTGTAAACAAATGTTTGGCTCTGTATACCTTTTTCAAATCAAGTTCTTGTTTGTCTTTGGATAATGTTTTCTCCATTGGTGATCCCTCTACAGTCAAGATGTCCATATCCGGGAATGAACGAACAGTCCTCCATGCGAAATATCCAGCCAAAATTGCTGAGAAAAAAACCAGGATGAACCTTAGAGGACACATCTCTTCAAGACAAGAGACGGCCACCGACTAGGATCAAGAATTCCCCCAAAAAATGGTTCTTTTCAAAGTTTTTTATTCTATTTTTTTTTTTTGTTTTTGTTTTTGTTTTTTTAGATAGGATGGTTATGAGGATTGAGAATTCCTGGAAAAGAGAAGTAGGGGCAGATGGGAGGTGATGACGCCTCAGCCTTCTTAAAGGGCTGTTTGGAATGTAGAAAACGCGTTAATGCCAATTGGATTTGTTTTTGACTTGGTTTTGGTGTTTTACGGAGTAAATGGTTGTGTTGTGGCCACCAACTCCTTGCCACTTCTAGTCATTGTTCTAGAGAATGCTAATTAGGAGATATTTCCAACTAATCCAATAATAATTGTATTTTTAGTATATATATTAAAAAAGTTGATACATTTAGTAATTGTTAAAAAAAATTATTTTTTTTTTTTTTTTGGCGGGACGGGGAGGGGAGAAAGATATTTAGGCCTTGTTTGATTTAATTTTGGGAGATAAGTTTTCAAAAAATATTTTGAGAAGAGAATTTAAAAAATTTTGTAGTTTGTTTAGTTGTATATTTTGAAAATAGTTTTAGAGTTTGAGAGTTTTAGGTGATTTGATATTTTGTTGTAATTGAGTAGACGTATTTGAGAGAAAAAGTGATTGAAAATGAGAGAGGAGAAAGAAAAAGTGATTGATATACAGGAGAGAAACAATGATTTTGGAAATTTTTTGAAAAAACTTACAAACCAAACAAAATTTCCAAAATCTTTTTCCCAAAGTCAAACCAAACAAAGCCTTAGATTTTCAAACTTTTGGTTTTTATGAGAAATTGTCATATTATATTTAAGTGTTTTGAAGCTTTGGTTAACATAACAAAGGAAAACTACGAAATTTCTTAAAGTATTGACAGTAAAATCGTCTTTATATATTTATAGAATTTTTTTTTTTCAAGTTACTTATTTAATTTAACCAAATAAATTTAGAGCACTCCATCCATAAATTCAATTTTGAATTTTCTATACTCAAAGGTTCACATCCTAAAACATTTTATCCATAAGGACAAGATCTTGCAAAATGATTTCTTACCTGCATTTTATGTCTTGAATTTTTCTCACATCTCTCATCTCAGATTTCTCTCTTCTTAGATATATATATATATATATATATATATCTCTATGACAATGATGATGGCTCAGATCTAGACTTCGCTGCCCTCCACGTCATCGAACTCCTCATGCCTCAGAACTGGACTCCGTCGCCTCAGATTTGGTGCGATACATGCTATAGTCACCGGAGCTATTAAAATGCATGAATATCTATTTAAATCTGTTCAAAATCGGAGTTTTTGATCTTGATTTACTCATATCTGATATTTTAAAATGGATATTCAAAATCTGAGACTCAAATCTAATATTTTAATCTTGGTTGACTCAGATCTAATATTTTAAAATGGATATTTTAAGATGGATGTTCAAAATCAGAGTTTTTGATCTTGGTTGCTTAGATTTATTAAAATTGATAAATTTTTATCTATTCAAAATCTGTTATTGACTCAAATAGGTTAAACACCACCACAGTCCTCATCATCTTCAGATTGCAATGGAGATCACATCAGGTCTACTTTTTTTTGTAGTTTATGATTGTTATTGTTGTTGTTGATGATGATGAACAGATAGAAGAAACAAATAGATAAGATTTTGAACAGATCATAGAAATAAAAGGAGAGATAGAGACAAATAATTTATTTATTTTTATCTGGCTTGTTCTCATTATCTTTCTTTTTTTTTTTTTTTAATTTCTTTGTTATTATTGTTGTTGTTAATAATGGTGATTGCAACAGATAAACAAAAACCTTTTGACAAATAAGAACAAAGAGAATCAATTTTTGACAAATAGAGAGATAGAGACAGATAGATTTAAACAGATAAGGGACAAAATTGATAGATAATAAAATTTAGACAGATATTTCAACAGACAAGGGGAACAATTGAACAGATAGTGAAATTTTTTTGAACCGATAGATATAAATTTAAACAAATAGAAAATAATTTGAACAGATAGATATAAATTTAAACAGATATCAAAAAAATTAAACAGATGAAAAAAGTCAAACATATAAATTAATAGGTAAAATTAGAAACAAAATGTCTTTCAAAATAAATAAAAAGATTTCTTTCCAAATTATTTCACAAAATGTGGACCTTTCACCAATAAAAAAAAAACCACTGGACCAATGCCTTATACCCTCTTTAAGATTGGACTCTTCAATAATTTTCTTATAAATTTAATATTTTTTACAGTTTTTTAAAAAAAAAAAAATCAAAAAGCAATTTATTTTGATATTGCAAATTGAGAAAGATGAGGTTGAATTTTTAGCCACCTTGGTATGGCTAGGTTACATTGACTATTCATCATACTATTGCATGTGCCTCATGAATCATGATCATAAAATATTAGGTCAAGTGGATATTTTTTACTGGTGAGAGGTCCATCCTTTGTGAAATAGTTTGATGAGAACACTACAGCAAAAAAAGGTCTTTAGTGACAAAAACGCATGATGAAAAAAAATTTGTCTCCAAATATACATGTTTTAGAGATAAAAGTATTTCGTCTCCAATTGTAGTATTGTTAGAGAGAAAAACCAAAATTTATCACCAAATGCTTATAATCAATAAAACAATAAGTGACGAAAATTTTATTCGTCTCTATATTTTATTTTTTATCGCAAAAAAACTTCCCGCCCTTGGGAAATTTCGTGGAATATTTGGGCGCCATTTTAAAGAAGAAAATTTTCATCACTATTGTACAAAATTTTCCGCGAGGAAATAATTTCGTCTCCTATAGTTTTATTATACAAAGCAACGTCATTTCATACTATAAGTGAGAAGCCCTCTTTGTTTGCCCAAATTAGTTCCTATTTTGTATAGCCCTTTTTGGGTTAAACATGAGTACCTGTTTAAATGGATTTTTCTACCACCAATGCCACCACTCCAACATCACCATAATTTCTGCCGCCACGGATCCATTACCACTGCCGCTACTATCGCCACCACTCCACCACCACCTCTTCTCCACTTCCATCGCCACAACCACTACTACTCCATAACCAATGTCGCCATTACTTCACTATTGTTATCGCTCCACCACTACTATTACAACTACCACCACTTATCTTCCACCACCGCCATCACCACTCTACCACTGCCACCACTAACTTTCTTTCATCACCACTGCCACCACCACCACTTCACCACCACCACCATCACCTTTACATCACAACCGCTACTACTTCACCACCATTACCACCACCGCCGCCTCCATCACTGCACCACCACCACTACCACCATCACCTCTCCACTACTTCCACCACCACTGCCCCACCACTGCTATTACAGCCGTCGCCACTCCACCACCACCACCACTAGCATTCTACCTCCACCGAAATCGAACCTATTTAAACCCCTTTATTAAATAGGTGAGTTTGAATCAATTTCATTTTGTTTCAATTTTCAAAAACTAATTTTCAAGTTTCAATCCTTATTTTTTTAATTTTTAATGAATTTTTTTAATATATTTAATCAATTATGATTAAAAATATTAAAAAAGTTCACTAAAAAAAAATACTAATTGAAATAAAATTTTAATGCAAAACCTATTTTTACTTGTTCAAACCCGCCTGTTTGCTACGTCTGCCAAATAAAATTAAATAAAATTAAATTTAAAAAAACAAACTAACAAATTATTCCCAAAATTTTCTCCTTTTTCTTCTTCTTCTCTTGCTCACAGTCGCTCATCTGTCTCTCAGTCGCGCTCATCTCTCTCTCTCTCTCTCTCTCTCTCTCTCACTCACTCTCAATGGCGTAGGGCAGCAGAGGCGGCGGTGTGCAGCGGCGTCCAGCTCTCAGTCGCTCATCTCTCTCTATCTCTCAGTGGCGTCTCTCTCTTTCTCTCTCGCGCGCTCACTCAGTCTCAATCGCATCTCTCTCACTCACTCAACGGCGTAGAGCAACGAGGTGGCGTAGAGCGACTGTGAGTAGCGGCGACGAGTAGGGGCAGTGGTAGCATAGCGTCCCATTCCATCGTCATCTTCTCCAAGTCCTACTGCCCGTATGCTCTCTCTCTCTGAAAATGTTGTTAACAATTCGACTTAGCTTTAAAACTAATTCAGGAAACATGTTTGCGCCTCTCACACATGAATTCGCCGTAGTCTCGAACTTAATTGAAGGGAATTTTAGTTCAATTCAGGTTGCTAGGGCTTCAAATTGGTTCAGATAAGGTTCAAATCCATCAGATTTAACTCAATTTGAAATGATTTTGCAAATTCAAACTCGAATTAAGGCTGGAGGCAGTTTCACGGAGCGAAGAAGTTGATTTGTCGGACCATTATGATGTACAGAGTGCTCACATGATAGAAAGGAAGTGCATTGTCCATACTTTCAAGAATTACACAAAGCAATTTTTTACTCATTTTTATCAGCTCTGGAGGTGAGAATATGTGTTGCATTTGGCAGTGGTGGAAGTCAATCTCTACCTGCAACTGAATTGCCAGGTGTTTCCTCATTGCTGGTATGTTTCTAAATCAATAAAATTTGAAAGAGAAAAATATACTCTACATGAAAGTCACAATTTTATAATTTGTTCTCTTTTGAAGCATTATATTTATTTTCTTGCAACTGAATTTGGCAACTTGTTAGTTTTGGTGTATAGACTACAATATTATAAAGATTATTTTACAAAAAAATGGTTTCCAATAAATCTTGTTCATTCTTGGAGCACACAAAAATTGATTTTCCAGAAACAAATCATATTATTTTCCATGCTGAAGAGGAAACTTGCTTTTAGTATGCTTTGTTTGGTTGCTGGAGTGAAAAACACAGCACCAAAAAATAAACATGTTCCAAAACCTGAAAGGTGAAATGAAAATTGAAAATCTAAGAACCATAAAAGTTCAGAGAACTTAACTGCTGGCACAATTTAGATTACTTGAGCAAGTTTAGAGAAACAATTAATTTCCAATATATTCATGAGAAAAAGTAATAGCAGGAGCTGAAAGTTACGGTTTATTTTACAATGCTAGAAAATTCAGACGGCTCACACACTTTATTTCTCGTCTGACAAGCATACTTAAAAAGATAGTGTTGAGCATGTAACTTGCTATGGTGAGAAAGCAAGTGATTTATTGAATTTTCATTAACTGCAGTGATTTATTCTTGAAAGAACCTAAAAACATGTATAATTTCACAGGTACAGATATACACTAAGACCAAGGAAAATATTATTAAATTCTTGTATAGCCATGTTAACAAAGACTACAATTAACTACATTTATAGACTAACCATTTGCTGTGCAGGTCTAAGCCAACCCTGCTGTAGAAGATTAGACAAAGCTCTAGCAATGGTAGCTCGACCAGACACCCACACCTCACTTGATTCATTGTGATCATCTTCTTCAGGCATAGAGTCTTCCCAACATCGAGCCATTACTGGTAATGCTGCAAAGCCCTGTTCAACCATCTATTGTGAACCAGTGCCAGTTCATTGCTAAAATTCATTATTTATAGAAGCACTGTTAAGAGAAAACTATAAATGTCTTAACTATCAGGAAGAAGGACAAAAATACGGTCACAGCTAAATAACCAACTCTATAAATTGCAACCATTTCTGATATTCTCCATAGATATCAGAAATTTGAAGGACTAAATGCAATTGAAATTTTAAAGATGAAATAAAGAAAATGGTGATAGTTTAAGGGATAGAAGTGAAATTAATCCGTTGAATAATTCATTATTTTTAGGCTGATATTTTGATTAATTTGAATTGAATTTTGGTTTCAGAAGGAAGATTTAGGGACGATTTCACTTGGGATTTTGTATTCATCTTTTACGGTTTTTTCTTTGGTTGCTGCATTGGTGGTTCGATTTCTAGGGTCGAAAAATGCTCCTATTCTTGGGACTATTGAGTATTGGTTGTTCATAGCAGTGAATTTGATACCAACATGGTAATTAGTTTCTCACCATAGATAAATTTCCTTACTTTTGTTCAAGACAAACATGATAATTCACTACAACAAAAAAGGTCTATGGTAATGAAAACGCATGATAAAAAAATATTTCATCTCCAAATATACATGTTTTAGTGATAAAAATAAGATTTCGCCTCCAATTGTATTATTTTTAGAGATGAAAATCAAATTTTGTTACCAAATGCTTAAAATCAAATAAAACAATAGGTGACAAAAATTTTAATCGTCTCTAAATTTTATTTTTCGTCACAAAACAATTTCCCACCCTTGGAAAATTTGACAGAAGATTTGGCACCATTTTGGAGACGAAATTTTTCGTCACCATTGTAAAAATTATTAGAGATGAAATAATTTCATCTTTAAATATATTAATTTAAGAGAGAAAAACCAAATTTCGTCACCAAAATACTTAAAATCAATAAAAATAAAATAAAATTGAACCAAGAGATGGATATCTCTCTTTAGATGCATCTATTTTACTTTCTATATCTCCGTGTCACTTCCTCACCCATCCATCTCCGTCGCACCGTCCGTCCATCTTTGTCGCACCAGCTAACCCGCACGTCGCCGGCCGGCACTCGCTATAACAGGTATATATCTCTCTCTCTCGCTGTTTTCACCTCACTCTCTCTCCCCTGCCCCTTTTCGCTTTTCTGGGCTCCTTTTCCACTCTTCTCGCTTTTCCAACCTCCGTCTCCCCTCTTCTCTATCTCGCTATCCCCCTTCTCGTCTCTCACTTCCATAACTCGTTTTTTCCCAATTTGAACCCTAATTTGTTGGATGCTTCGCTGCCTGCGACCTCCTTACTTGGTTTTTCTCTAACCCTAACTTGGTTGCTGTCTCTCTCTCTCTGGTTGTCCCCAATTTCTAACCCTAACTTTTTCCATAAATGTAAGTTGCTGTGTAGAAATTAATTAGTGATAGTTGCTGATGACATAGTTCTAATTTCGGGTGTAGAATGGGCTGCCAACTTTGGGTTTTTTGTAGGCTTACTTGTTAATTTCAGTCAAGTTTTAGATCTTGTAAGCTTAAAGGGAGGCTTATGCAAAACCTTCTTTCCTTTCCTTGGGTGCTCTCATATTTCTTTAAATAAGTTATATCTCATCATAAAAGGTAATTAAGTATGTGATTTTCTTCGTTAGGTACTTGATTGGATGTAATAACATTCTTGCTTGACTGCATACAAAGCACCCTGAACTCTGTGACAAGGTTGGTGGACTTTTAGCCATGCATAGGTGAGATTTTTCTTTGAAAGTTCTACTTTAAGAGGTTACTACATTATGAGCATGCTATTTATTTTTTATTTTTTTTAATTTCTCATTAAAGAATGAAAATTTATGATAGAGTGCTTCCAGTCTAAGAAATCTATTTTAGTGGGCAGAAATATAGGTTCTTGGGGTTGAATGTCAAGGGAAGGATGTGAGACATTAGTGATTAAGCTACATGGATATAGCTAGTCCACCTTGGTGAGGATGGTGGGAAAGGGTATGCTAATTGTGAATGTTATATCCTCTCTGTTCTTCCAATGTTCGCATCTCAAATCTTGATTACATTTCTACGATTGTTATATCTATTCCTGAGAATCTTATGTATATATGTAGATGCCCAATTTCATTATCTATCTTGACGATTGTGTGATTCGTTATTGGTGAATCCTTATCTTCATATGCTTTTATCTATGAATTCTGATCCATGCACGTTTAGAATTTAGTACGATCGACGCGAATTCGATTCAGATTGGAGATTCTAGTAGTGGCTTTTTATGGATTACTTTTTGAATTCATGATTGGAAGTTCTTCTCTTTCCTTTTACTGATAAAGTCAAATAATTTTAGCTCATTAAAGCTAATTCATTTATTTTGGTACATTTTATCCAAAACGTACTTTAGCAGTGTATCTGGTTACTGGTATCAATCTGATTTTGTGGAATTATTGATGTGTAAATTTGTTGATAGTTTTGTATGTTGCTTGATAGTTGCTAGGTCTCAATTGGATTTAGACGTAGAAGTTTCTGAAGCTGCCAAAGCTGCTATAGAAGGAGGTGATCTTGGGATTGTTGGTAACGATGTCGACGTTTTTGGGGATGAGAATTTTAGTCCAGCTCCGGGAGTGGAAACTATATGCTTTTTCCCTAAAAACCCTTCGCGATGTGAGAATTCCATCTGTCATTAGCAATTAATTTTATTTTTAAGTTAAAAATGTTATCTTTTCCTTTTTTGGACTAGTGTTTTTAATAGCATTTCTTTCTTTATGCAGCGGTAGCAGTAGGGGAGAAGGGTGAACTAATAGTTGAAATGAAAAATGAGGGTGATATTCTTATTTCTTGATTTTGTGTGTGTGTGTGGTGCAAGACATACAATATTATGGTTTTTATGAAAATTTGACAGCTTCTCGTTTCAATGTATGGCTAGCAGCTGTGTGCTCTTTAAATATCATGCATTGTTCTTCCTACTTTTTGTATCAGCAGTAGTTTTTCTTAGCCTTTGTATTGAGTGGTATCTAGTAGATAGCTTATCTCACTTGCTACTCTTGGATGATGACGACAGGGGAACCAAGTGTGAATGTCATTGCAATCAAGGCCAGTGTTCATCTTCCTTTTGATATATATAAACTTCTTATTAAATCTTCCTTACAGGCCTAGTTATATATATTATTTAGAACTGTTTCATAACATTTTAAATTAATGGCTATAAATATTTCTTATGAAAATAGGCTGCTTCAGATTCATGGGGAATTTCTGTTAGCTTTATCAGTGTAATATTGCTACCGATTGTAGGGAATGCAGTAGAACATGCTGGATCAATCATATTTTCTTTTTAAAAGTTGGTATGTCACGAATATATATATATATATATTTTTAATATCTATAGTTTTGTCTCTCTGAATATATGACAAGTAATTTTATTTATTTATTTGTTTATTTTTTTCTCTGTATCATGCATGATATCTCACTGGGGGTGGCTTTGGGTTCAGCAGCTCAAATTTCAGTATTTTTGGTGAGACTTGAAATTAATAAATAACTAAGTAAATAAAACCCAAGATAAAATTATTTAAATACTAAATTAACTTGTTCAATTTTCAGGTTCCATTGTGTGTCTTGGTTGCATGGATAATGAGTGTACATATGGATCTTGACTTCAGTCTCCTAGAAACTGGTTCCCTGGCTTTCTCAATTATAGTCACTTTCACTCTCCAGGTTCTTTTCTATTAATCTCTTCAATAATGATATTTCAATTAGCATCGTTATTCTATTTGCTGCTTCAATAATGCTATACACTGCATTTAAATGTAATTACAAAAATATGAAATAAAAAAATTGTAAATTACAAGAATGACACTTGTACAAAACCCATAACATGCACAATTATGGTTCATAATTTTAAAATTGCCAATATCATGTTACTCAAGATAAGTTTTTTTTTTTTGGTACAAAAATTTCTCTTTGTAATACATTTAGGCAATGCAAAGATGGGTAATCATGCTATACAAACAATTTTTTTTATATTCTAGTTAAAACATTTACCATGGTGACTTATAATTACAAATATGTCACCGCCACATCATTCTCAATGTACTTTACGTATAAAAATTTTGTTTGTAAATTTCTTCCTACAAAGATATGCTTAGACTATAGATACCTAGAAAAAATAATAAGAAAAGTATATTTATGAAACGCATTCATTCTGAGTGTAGCCCACGTTACACCAACTTTAAATATACAATATACACCTAACCTTTAGGATATTTTTAATTTTTCTGCGGACACAAAACAGTTATAAATTTTTTTACCAATTAGTCATTGGATCTTACATACTGTGGGGTCTACTGTAAGATCCACAATAGTTGGTAGAATTTTTAATAGTTTCTTGTATGTTTGTCGAGTTGGTTCTATTAATTCACACAAATCATAATGTACCAAGAAAAAAAAAAAATGCACGCATAAAGTGATTAATTTTAGAAGTTTGTGTTTTGTGATTATTTGCAAGATGGAACATCACATCACATGAAAGGAATAGTGCTTTGTCTTTGCTAGTGTCTAGTGCTTTACAGATTTTTTTTTTTTTTTTTTTTTTTTTTTGGGGGGGGGGGGTGGTTTCTTTCTTTGGTTCTCTATATATTGTGTCCCTTTCCTTATCTACCTCTTTGGTCACGCTTCGCTTGTCTGATGCAACCCAACCATTCTATTTATGAGGATGTTACAAATAAATTTGTTTAAGCTCTAAATTCATAGCTGCTTATTTAATCTTTAGATATTTTCTGATCACGACATTCTTTTTCACTTGCTCAAAAGGAACATGTTAAACATTATCTCACAATTCATGTTTGAAGATGAAATATGTATAGGTGAATCTGTTGCAATTTTTTCTTGTAGATAAACTAGCGTGCAATGTGGCTTTGTTTTAGAACTGTCTTGATATTTTGAGGTATTTAATTTACCTAATCTTTGGTTTCATTTGTTCCACGTCAGGTATCCAGCAATCAATAAACCTGCTTCAGTCCTTCATTGGCTTAATCATGCAAATGTTGATGCAGAGTTCATAGTAATTCTCGACGCTGACATGATCATGTGAGGACCAATTACACCATGGGAGTTCAAAGCCGCACGTGGCCGGCCAGTTTCAACTCCCTATGAGTAAGACAATTTTAATCGTCTCTTAATTCTCTGTAACACTTGAGTTGCAAATTAGATGAATTTTGGTTCGAAGTTTAATTGTATATTGTTTTACAATTGTAATTTCTCAGCCGCTTACTTTTCCAATTTTGTATATGTTAGCTACCTTATTGGCTGTGATTATGAGCTAGCGAAACTCCATACAAGGAATCCTAAAGCATGTGATAAGGTTGGTGGTGTAGTCATAATGCATATAGATGATCTTTGGAAGCTTGCTCTACTTTGGCTGCATAAAACAGAGGAGGTCCGTTCCGATACAACTCATTATGCCAAAAATATTACCGGAGATATCTATGAATCTGGGTGGATTTATGAGATGTATGGTTATTCTTTTGGTGCAGCAGAGGTATGCACTCACATTTCATAGGCCTAGAGTGACTTGGCATAGGCTCATTTGGTTTAAGTTCCACATCCCTAGATTTAGTACTTTTTTAAAAGCAACAACAAGAAATAACAGATCTGGAAACATAATTGTTTTGAAAATTCATGTTTAGTTTGATGATGATGAGGATGGTATTTGTGTTTTGGGTGTTGTTGTGATTGTATCTTTTGTGGGTTTGTGTTCTTTGGATCTATTTTTGGAGTAAAGAAGTAGTTTATGTTTTACTTTCTAATTCTGTGTTGGCTATTGACATGTGATATATA